>VDFB02383937.1:0-41487 GCA_007258455.2 Sequoia sempervirens
AAAAAAGATAACACCTATGATGAGTCCATAATACATGAGACTTTAGAGAAAGTGTACTGGAGGATGGACACTACTTATAAAGGCTAGAGATTTCCACTACATAGAACTAGAAATGATAGTAATTTAGTACCACTCGAAGATGGGGATGGACCTCCTTTCCATGTTGATCTATTTTAGTTATACATGAAATATACCTACTTCTTGGTATGGTAAGTAATGGGAACTGACGTCCCTAAGTTCATGTTGATAAGGCTAATGGTAATTGTTGTAGATGTACAATGTCACAATCCAAGGCCTTTTGATTATACGTCACATATTTTCAAGGATATTGATTCAAAATTAACAACCATCAAGAACAGTGCTCCTATATGTATTTCAAACACTACCCCCTTTTCATGCATATGGCATTGTACTATGGGAAGGAGTTAGGGTTGTGGCTGAAAGAATTGAGAATAAAAAAATATGAAAAGGAAGGTTAGCCACTGCCAGTGTAGTTGTGGACTACCATATGGGATAGTAGATTTATGAATTCTTGTTATGTGTATTTTGAGGAGAATTTTGTCAAAATACTGTATATATTTTTTAATCATCCATGTGATCATTCTTTAACTAATGAAATTAAGAGATTTCTAAGGCCAAAATATTTCAATGGATCAACAATTGTTGGTCACAATTGGGGTGATTGGTACTACTATGCTGATGCCGCAATGATTAGGGTATATGGATTTGAAGGCACACCTTTCCTTCTCCCAAAAATAGTATCGGATAGAATTGCATATTTGGAAATTGTGAGACAACTAGATTACTCTAGTGTTATGAATTTGAGTTCTTTTGAGAAACAATCATTTATTCCAAGTACACTATTTTTTGGAGATTTCACTATCTTGTCTAAGGAGGGATATGATTTGATTTTAAATAAATTATCTCAATTCAATTTGAAGAAAGTAACACCAAGAAAAGGGTTTGACCTTGAAGGTTTCATTGATTTTTCTAGAAAGAAGATAAACTTGGGTGGATATGATCATATACCTTACCCACATGATGACATAATTAGAAATATCAAAGAGGGTGAGGAAAAACTAGCTATTGATGAATATAATAGGAAGGTAGAGCAGTAGATGAGGGAAATTGAAGAGGCAGAGATGTTTTCTTCTGGTGATGAAGAACCCTCTGGTGAAAAATAACCTCATGATCAAATGAACAAGATTTCAAAACTAAGAATAGAAGAGTATCAACCTCCAAATAGAGAGCAAGAGGTTGAGGAAGTTTCTGATGTAGATGCAAGGCCATTAGTCTATAGCTCTTTTGTTTTTGATGATGAGTTTAGCAAGTCTTATGAATTTGGGTCATTTTGTATAAGCAAAAGGGGAAAGTAGTCAAGGAGTCTGCTGCAGATATTACTCCTAGCAATGAGGCACAACTACTAAAGACCTTGAAGTCAAATGTAGAGAATGAAATGAAAGACGTGACTCTAGAAAAGGGAAGGAGGTTGTTAGAAGAATCTGGTGTTATGATATTCCCTAGCTTGGATTTGAATTTAGCTCTTGTCTTTGACAATTTTTTACACAATAATGGTACAACACACAAGTTAAGCTTGGAAGGAGTTATAGAAGTGTACACAAGGTCGAAGTACAACCTTGATGAGAATTCTCTCATGATTTGGGATTTTTATCCTCCACACAATAAATCAGTGATAATTGAAATAGAAAAGGCATTTGGCAATGTGATGACATTAACAGTTGGAGAATTTGACACAGTTGCAACTGTTGATATTTGAATCAATGTTGCCAAATTGAATAAAGCACAAATTCAAATGTTTTTCAAAGAAAGGGATATGTAAAAAATGAGTAATGGGAAGATTCTTAACGAGAATGATTTTCTAAAAGACATGGTCAATAGTATGTTGGTGTTTTCCAATGCACCTAAGGAATCTCTAAGGAATAGCCAATTCCTATGCTCAAGACCCTCACAATGATTAGCCGACTAACAGGATTTAGTTGTAGACTAAGATCTTCTACACTTTAGGCTCTATGGGACCAAGGAGGGTATTCCTATTGTGTTCATTTTGACTCAAAATTCATAGAATGCATCATTGTCATAGATCAATTCTAATGAAGGGTAATTATGCATGAATTACTATGAAACTCGCTTATCTTTAAGTAAACTAATACCCATTCATCAAAACAATATTATCCCCAAGATTATTGACACATACATGCCTTAAGATTAAGAAATTTAAAATGAATTTTCATTATGATTTCAAGTTGGTCACTGGATTGACCATTGATATACTCTTTATATAAATATTTGGAAATAGATCGATTCCTTGTTACATAGGGAATCAAAGTCACATACATAAGGATCAATAATATAGGAATGATTTTAGATATGATTAAATGGACTACTCTCACAACAACTTTGCATTATGGAGCTCATAATTTCTAATACACGAATTCTTAACAAATCCTTTGTAAATAACTACAAATTTATGACCCCATTTAAGCATTTTAATTGATTACTTGAATCAAAGCATAAACATAGACATGCATTCAAACAAATATTTGAAGATAAATGAAGACATCATTGAAATTTCATTCAAAATTTGCACAAATCTGCATCAGGAGAGCACATGTATTAGAATTATACGTTTGTTTTATATATCAGCCACTTCTATAAAACTATTTAAGATAATTACATATGTTCATCAAAGATCAAAACAAGTTATTTTCTCTATTCAATTTTTTGCCTCTATGCCTAATATTCTACCCAGATAAGAACCTGACTCAAAACTTGATCCCCCTCCCTTCCAATGACTCCTGAATTCTGTTTTATAGAATAAGGGAGAAAATAAGTTACTGGCTCAAATGCAATTTGAATAAGAAATTTCATTTCATCTTTAATTTCACTTGCATTTCAAAATTCCCCACGTACTAATTTGACAAGAAAAAATTAAAAATGAGGAAAGGAAGTCTACAACCACCATTAAAAGGGAAATGCAAAGTATTGCCAAAATTCCCTTTTTCGCCAGGTATGCAATGAACCATATATCCACATCATCACAAAGGTTCATAGTAAGCAACGAACCAAAAAATAAACAGCCACATACACTGAAGAAGAGAGGAACCATCACTATAATTTATCAAAACAAAAATTCTCAATCCCATATGGCATCTTCTTAACAACCAACCACCTTACCCTTTCCAACACCCACACCATGATACATGCACCTACTTTTCGTCATTGTAAGGAAGTGAGAAGAAACCTCAACTTATTCCTCATCCTTTTACTTTTGTAGCACAGTGCCATCCCATTCACTTAGAGTCCTAACAGCCAGTGAAGGGACTAACAATATCTCTTCACCAGGGGTAGGAATTTGACCCAAAGTTGTGAGATACCAGTGGTAGCTAGATACGGTCTCTATCTCACTATCTAATGGGATATTCCTAAAGTCAATGGGTGAATGTTGGGGTCCGAAGGAGGCACGCCCATATCTTATTTTTTTTCCTATCCTGGTAGTGGCTTGCAATGGATCCCTGCCTCTATCCTCCATCTTTTCAACAATAGCATTCTGAAATTGCAGCCTCCTACTGCATCTTGTGGGTAAACTCTTGGGCTTATCAACAGGAGCACCAATTTCTATAGTTGAGGCATGCCCCCGAACACTAGAACTAGGCCTCTACATACTCAATCGAGTTGACCTTCTTGCTAGCTCCACAGAAGTTATGGGCTTACTCATCTTCTCAGTATGATGATCTCTTGGACTCACTCTATCTCAATTCAACAAAATTCTAACTACAATTAGCAGTTATTTCTGTCTATATTTATTATGTGATTTGATGAAAGCAACAATCAATACTTGGAAAATCACACCCATGAAATACAGGCAATTTTTTGGTGTATGTATCACCATCATTTGATTCCCAAATGCATGCAAATTTGTAAATCATACCTCATGATTGCAAGTAATTAAATTTCCACATGCACAAAGATCAATTTGATCATTCCTATAGAAAGCTAGCCATTAACGTGTGTTGGTTGCAAGACCAAACAACTGTCATGTGCCTATTCATTTATTTTGAATATCCACTATTGATCTTCTATTGAGATGGTAAATCAGATGGCTTGCAACGAGTTGACCATCTTTTAATTCTAGTTGTTCGCTAATTAATCACCTTCAGGCATTGGCGTCAACCCACCTCAGATGGAAATTCCTTTTTTAGCCAACTTTATCTATATGAAAAACTACGTAGACTGATCCACATGTCGATATCTCGCTAATCTCATAGCTTTTAACAAGCCCCCAACTTTTCCTTGTGAGCCAATGGGGAATGGCAGAGATTAACCTAGGTGTTTGATCAACACCATCTATTCAATGCTTCAAGAAGTGGCCATGGTAGTGGATACTAGGCCCCAGGATCATACAAGGACACGCGTCCTTATACCACACATCGCACACACCATAACTTGCTAGCATTTTTTGCCTACAAGCTAGCGGGGTAAGGTCCAGATCATTTCCCTTATGCATGGATCACAAAATGTAAACATACAACATTTTAGGTTAGAAATAATAAGGGGCCCATTATTCTGATGAAATTTAACCCTTAAGGACAAATGACTTAAGTTTTAAGTCATTTCCAAATATTCATCACTTAGACTTAGGGAAAATTTGGAGTGAACAATAAAAGGGGTGACTGGTACTCTAAACCAAAGGGGCTAGTAAACGAATGTGCATTGTTGCTTTAGGAAAGACTTAACAAATTGTCGACTAGCAGAGTAGGTCAATGAAGCATTAGAATACTTGAGGACTTTACAAACAAAACCCTACTCACACATGGGGACAAGGGTTTATGAAGCAGATAGGGTCTAAAGTAGCTTAAAAATAGGAAAATTTTGGAAGCTCCATCAGTGACTCTGCTCTGGGGATGTATACCCCTAGTGGGTATAGTTAGAATCTGAATCTCAGGTTGAACCAAACTGGTAGAAGACCAAAACCTAGGAGCTTACCCAAACAAGGCAAGCAGACACAATAGAAAGCAAGACACCAAACCAACCTATGTACACTATTTACAAAATATACATTGCAATCATTTCTAGAATGGAGGCCCCGGCCCCCAAAATTTAGGGACAATTCTTTCCTCTGTCAAATACTTTGGCTGTTTTACTAGCAGTGGGTCCATATGGACATTGTGCAATTCCAAGCCACTAGCACCATCACAATTAGCACTGCCCATGACACTTGAAGTAGTATTTCCATATTTAATCCATTTGTCACAAGTGTTGTCTTCATGAGATGAAAGAAGTCCCATTATAAGGTCTATAAGAAAAGGAGTATCTGCAAAGAATTCCACTGTAGCTTCATATTCACTTGTATCATTTCGTTGATCATCTATTCCTTTGGACTGCTCCTCACATGGATGACATAATGCCACAATGTTTGCATACTTTGTAGAATCATCAAATAATTATTTCTCCAACAAAAAACAATGTTGCCCGAGTATCAATGTGTTCATCATGTGGAAACATGAATAACTTACTCTTTAGTTATATTTTTAGGTACACAAAATTTCATCATAAGAAAGTCAATATAATCATCCACATTCTTTTTGATATCCCTGCTACATCTAAAACTGACATCATAGTCATGAACTTCTTTATCATGAGAGCCATTGTTACATTTAGATTCCAACAAATATGAGGCATCCTCCTGATATTTATCAAGCACAAGTTGCTCAATCACATGTTGATAGATTGTTTCATTAGTGTTTGTGTCTTCACATCCCTCATTCAGTTGGGGAATTAGCAAATTAGGGGTGACATTTTAAAAGGAAAAGTTTCCAATGCTTATATCACCTTGAATCTTGTTTGTTTAATCCATGACACATCCACTAGTAATACTTGCTAGGTAATCATCAGGGCTATCTTCAAAAAGAGGATTGCTCCTATAGCAATATGTATTGTCATTTGTAACCTCGCTATCCAATGTAGATTAATCAAATAAAGGATTTTCCATACCTTCATGGTAATTGGATGTATCTCATCTTTCTCATTTTCAGAATTCCAATAGTCTTGATCATCAATGCATTCAACATCAATGTAGTCACTTTAAGAATAGAGAGAAACACTCTCCACATCCTCTTCATCTTTTGTATTCATAATAATTGATCCACACTTAGAGAATTCTTCACATGAATAATACTGCTCACTACCTAGGGAACACACACCCTCAAGGCTATTAAGATATCCCCTACTAGATGCAAGGGATTCCATCTCCACTTCATAAGAAGAATCATATTCAATTGAAGACTGTCCAAATTCAACCTCATCACTTTGATCCCTCATTCATGCCATATCATTGGAGCCAAGTGTATTCCCCTCATTGAATGGTGGATGATAAGTGTTGGCTAAACCAATTTTTTAGGTTTCATACACTACCTCTTGTGTCTGGTCACAAAATATGACATCCCAAGGAAGATAATTAGGTACTACCTCCTTGCTTTCACACTCTGTCTCTTCATCCTCATCACTACTACATCCACATGCTTGTATGTTTCTTTCAAAATAACAACATTCAATAGTCAATTACTCAGACTATGATGCTTCTCTTTGATCTGTCAACCTTAGCCTTTGATTTTCCTCACTACAAAAATTATTGTCCATATTCTGGGAAACAACTAGGGGCATTTATGACCATGCTCAATTTCTTCCACAATGTTTATCCAATCTACTACTTGATCTAGGCTCTGAGGCTCTTGATCCTGATACCACTAACTTGATCCTAATATGTAAGCCTCACAAAACAAATTAATACACATTTAATCACTAGGCATGAAGCTCTTGGGTATCTCCATCAAAGCATCCAAGAATATTGAAAACAAGTAATAGGGTGATTCATTTGCATGTCTTTTTATTTCATATAACTTCTTGACATAGAAAATATTGTTAGACCTTCCCACCCTTGGTTGATGTGAGGTTGATGCTTGCTCATGTTTTGTATCTCTTGGGAGTAAAGCAGATATAATATCTCTAAGCACCCTTCCTTGGAAAACCATTTTACCTTATGATCTACTTGGTTCAATAACTTGGTTACTGCTAGAATTATTACTAGAAATCATAGGTATTCTCATGATCGAGTATTTCAGATTATTCTCGATGTTCATAGCCTCTTGATAAGCTTTCTTCAAAGTTGTAGGTTCTTTGTCTCTCAATAAAAAGCTCATCTTACTATCAAATGCTCCTAAATATATGACCAAACACTCTGTATCATTTGGTCTCATATTCTCAGGTATTTCTCTTATAACCTTGGGAAATCTAAGGTTCAAAGCAGGGACCAATTCAACTTTATCCTTAGAAATCTCCATGAAATTATTTCTTGCAACACTTGGGTTTATCCTCTCACCAAGTTGGTCCATGAATGAAGGCTTCCATAAGCTCATTCCAACAATGTATAGAGGAAATAGAAATAAAGGAGAACTAGTCTCTTGCATCTCCTTTCAGGGATTGAACAAATAACTTCATAACCATATCTTCAGGGTGTATTTCATAATCACACATCAAATCGACAAATTCTTGTACATGCCTGCTTGCTAATTTTGACTTGTCACCACTGAATTTTGGTAGTTTGTCCTTGACCTTGGTTGGTACCATATTTGGGTAACCAAAAATATTGTAAAAGTTGATAGCCTTGTACTAAATTTTCCTTAGTGAGACAATGACTATTCACCTTGCATACTATTTTCCATATTTATATCAGATGGAATGAATTGACAATTTACTTTTAATTCTTGAAAAGGAATTGAGAGTATACCCAAAAATTATGAAACATTACTTCAATCCCTTTTACAAATTTGATCCTAAGGCCTTGGCATATGTATTTCTTACAAATGTTGTATAAGATCTAACAATTTAACATGTCATTTTCATCATAACATGGGAATATAGCTTAAATACACAAAAGCATTCAAAAATATTACTATCATTCCCTTGTCTAGTGCTAATTCACTTATTAGGGAATCATTTATATCTCAAGTATGGGAAATTTCATCTTGATTTATCAATAATTCGATCCTTTTGCTTCAAATTTCATGAGAATACCTGGTAATTTCTAGTGAGTAACTATCCTTTTCCTTTTAAGTTACAGATCCAGTCAATTGATGAAATATTTAATAGGTTCTTTGAGTGAGAGTCCCCACCTCCTTCTGGACGACTGCACTTCAAGTTAAGATAAATTTTCTTTACAAGTATTACATGTTCTGGGCTATCTTCCATAGTAGAGTCATACTTGGATCCTTCAATCTTTGTTGCACTCCAATTATTTACCAGTTCTTCAAGTTCACTTTAACTTTTGACTCTGCATTTTGTACATATATGTTTGGAGAAGGATAATTCCCCAATAGATTTTCCATTCTATTGGTGTTTTCCAATGCACCTAAGGAATCTCTAAGGAACATCCAATTCCTATGCTCAAGACCCTCACAATGAATGGCCAACTTACGAGATTTAGTCACACACTAAGATCTTCTACACTTTAGGCTCTGTGGGACCAAGAAGGGTATTCCTATTGTGTTGATTTTGACTCAAAATTTATAGAACAAATTATTTTCACAGATCAATTCTAATGAAGGGTAATTCTGAATGAATTACTATGATTCTGGCTTATCTATAAGTAAACTGCTACCCATTCATCAAAACAAGATTACCCCCAAGATTATTGACACATACATGCCTTAATATTAAGAAATTTAAAATAAATTTGTATTTTGATTTCAAGTTTGTCACTAGATTGACAATTGATATACTCTTATGTGAATATTTGGAAATAGACCATTTCCTTGTCTGATAGGGCATTAGATTCATATACATAAAGATCAATAATACATGAATGATTTTAAATTTGATGAAATGGAATAATCTAACAACAACTTTGCATTATGGAGATCACAATTTCTAATACATGACTTCTTACCAAATCCTTTGTAAATAACTACAAATTTATGACCCCATTTAAGCATTTTAATTAATTACTTGAATCAAAGCATAAACTGAGACACACATTCAAACAAATATTTGAAGACGAATGAAGAAATCATCGACATTTCATTCAAAATTCATATAAATCTACATCAGGAGAGCACATGTATCAGAATTATACGTTTGTTTTCTATATCAGTCACTTCTATAAAACTATTTATGATAATTGCATATGTTCATCAGAACTCAAAACAAGTTATCTTCTCTATTCACTTTCTTTCCTCTATGCCTAATATTCTACCTAGATAAGCAACCAACTCAAAACTTGATCCCCCTCACTAAAAATGAGCCATGAATTCCCTTTTATAGAAGAACTAGCTTAGATGCAATTTCAATACAAAATTTCATTTCTTCTTTAATTTCACTTGCATTTCAAAATTCCCCACATCCCAATTCTATAGGAGCACATTAAAAATAGTGAAAGGAAGTCTGCAACCACCATTAAAAGTGAAATGAAAAGCACTACCAAAATCCCCTTTGTCACTAGGTATGCAATGAACCATACATCCACATCATCATGAAGGTGCATAGTCAACATTAGACCCAAAAATTAATAGCCACGTACACTAAAGAAGAGAGGAACCATCACTATAATTTATCAAAACCAAAATTCTCCATCCCACATGGCATCTTCTTACAGACTAGCCACCTTTCTCTTACCAGCACCCACACCACAATACATGTTCCTAGTTTGCATCATTGCAAGGGAGTGAAAAAAAACCTTGACTTTTTCCTCATCCTTTTCTTTTTGTAGCACAATTACATTCCATCTGCTCATAGTCCTAATAGCCAGTGGAGGGATGAACAATATCTCTTCACTAGGGGTAGGAATTCAACCCAAATTTGTTAGATACTAGCAATAACCAAAGTCATTCTCCATCTCACTGTCTGATGGGCTATTCGTGAGGTTGTTGGGAGAATATTGGCATCTGAAGGAGCTACACCCATATCTTATTTTTCTACGTGTCTCGGTAGTGGATTGTAATGGCTCCCTGTCTTTGTCCTCCATCTTTTCAGCAATAGCATTCTAGAATTACAACCTCCTGCTGCATCTTGTGGGTACACTCTTGGGCTTATCAGTAGGAGCACCAATTTCTACAGTTGAGACATGCTTGTAACACTAGAGCTAGGCCTTTGTGAACTCAATCGAGCTGACCTTCTTGTTGGCTACATAAAAGTTACTGGCTTACTCATCTTCTCATTATGATTATCTCTCAAACTCACTCTATCTCAATTCAGAAAATTTCTAACTACAATTAGCAATTATTTCTTACTCTATGTGATGATAGCAACAATCAATACTTGGAAAATCACATGCACAAAATAGTAGAAATTTTTTGGTGTATGTATCATCATCGTTTGATTCCCAAATGCATGGAAATATGTAAATCATACTTCATGATTTCCATTAGTTAAATCTCCACATTCACAAAGATCGATTTGATCGTTCTTACAAAATGCTAGTCATTAATGTGTGCTGGTTGCAAGACAAAATGGTTGTCACATTCCTATTCATTTATTTTGAATATCCATTAGTGATTTTTTGCTAAGATGGTAAATCAGATGGCTTGCATTGAGTTGACCATTTTTGAATTCCATTTGTTCGCTGATTAATCACCTTCATCCAATGGCATCAACCCATCTCAGCTAGAAATTTCTCTGTCAATAGGCTGTAACCATATCACAAACTATGTAGACTGATCCATGTGTCAAGACATTGCTGATCTCATAGCTTTTAATAATCCCCCAAATTTTCCTTGTGATCCAACGAGGAATGACGAAGATTAACCTGGGTGTTTGATCAACACCATTTATTCAATACTTCAAGTGGTGGGCATGGTAGTGGAGATTGGGCCCCATGATAGTATAAGGACATGCATCCTTATATCATGCAACCCACACACCATAACTTGCTGACATTTATCGCCAGCGAGCTAATGGGGTATGGTCTAGATCGCTTCCCTTACGCATGGATCCGAAAATCTACACATACAACAAGGTTGGGAATAATAAGGGGCCCACTAGGCCAACAAACTTTAACCCTTAAGAACAAATGACATAATTCTTAAGTCATTGGAAAATATTCATCACTCAGACTTAGGGAAAATTTGGAGTAAATGATAAAAGTGGTAACCGTTACTTTAAACCTAAGGGGCCAGTAAACGAGCATGCACTATGGCTTTAGGAATGACTTAACAAACTAGCGACTAGTAGAGAAGGTCAATGAAGCATTATAATACTTGAGAACTTTACAAAAAAAACCCAACTCACACATGGGGACAAGCATTTATGAAGTAGACAAGGTCTGCAAGCAGCTTAAAAATAGGAAAATTTTAGAAGCTTCATCAGTGGCTCTTGGCTGGGGACATATACCACCTAGTGGGTATAGTGAGAATTTGAATCTCAAGTTGAAGTAAACTAGGGTAGAAGAACAAAACCTAGGATCTTACCTAGACAAGGTAAGTAGCCACAATAGAAAGCAAAGACACTAAACCAACTTATTTACACTATTTACAAAATACACATTGCATTTTACTTCTAGAAGGTGGAGGCCCCAAGCCCCCAAAATTCAAGGATACTTTTTTCCTCTATCAAAGACTTTGGATTGCTTTACTAGCAGTGGGTCTGTATTGACATTGTGCAATTCCAAGCCACTAGCACCATCACAGTTAGCACTGCCCATGACACTTGAAGTATTATTGCCATTTTTTTTGTTCCTATCATAGATTCATCAAACTAGACTGATAAAATGAAACTCTCATACTCCACACTATCATGAAGTGTAAAATCAGATTCCATTTTCTCATCAAATTTAAATGCCTCATAGACACTTTGGCTCATACCTAGCCAATCTTTTAAAAAATTAGTGAAATAAAGAACATAATCAAGCATATCTTCAATCTGTTTGTCATAAGTGTTGTCTTCATGAAATGAAATAAGTCCCATTATAAGGTCCATAAGAAAAGGAGTATTTGCAAAGAATTCCACTGCAGCTTCATATTGATTTGTATCATTCCCTTGATCATCTATTCATGTGGACTACTCCTCACATGGATCAAATAGTGCCACAATATTTGCATACTCAGTAAAATCATCAAATAATTCTTTCTCTCCAACAAAAAACAATGTTTTCTGAGTATCAATGTGTTCATCATGTGCAACATAAATAACTAATTATTTAGTTATCTTTTTAGGTACACAAAATTTTGTCATAGGAAAGTCAATATAATCATCCACATTCTTTTGGATATCCTTGCTACATCCAAAACTGACATCATATTCATGAACTTCTTTATCATGAGAGTCATTGTCACATTTAGATTCCAACAAATCTGAGACATCCTCTTGATATTTATCAAGTAGAAGTTACTCAATCACGTGTTGATAGATTGTTTCATTAGTGTTTGTGTCTTCACATCCCCCATTCAATTGAGGAATTAGCAAATTAGGGGTGACATTTTCAAAGGAAAAGTTGCCAACACTTATATCACCTTGAATCTTGTTTGTTTCATCCATGACACATCCAATAGTAATACTCTCTAGGTACTCATCAAGGCTATCTTCAAAAAGAGGACTACTCCTATTCCAATATGAATTTTCATTTGTAACATTATTATCCAATGTAGATTCATCAAATAAAGGATTTTTCCATACCTTCATGATAATTGGATGTATCTCATCTTTCTCATTTTCAGAATTCCAATAGTCTTTATGATCAATGCATTCAACATTAGTGTCATCACTTAAAGAATAGAGAGAAACATTCTCCACATCCTCTTCATCATTTGTATTCACAATAATCAATCCACACTCAGAGAATTCTTCACATGAAGAATACTGGGCACTACATAGAAACACACGCCCTTAAGGCTATTAGCATATCCCCTACTAGAGGTAAGGGTTTCCATCTCCACTTCATAAGAATAATCATATTCAATTGAAGACTATCCAAATTTGACCTCATCACTTTGATCCCTCATTCGTACCATATCATTGGAGCCAAATGTATTCCCCTCATTGAGTAGTGCATGATAAGTGTTGGCTAAATCAATTTGTGAGTTTTCACACACTACTTCTTGTGTTTTCTCACATAATATAACATCCCAAGAAAGATAATTAGGTACTACCTCCTTGGTTTCACACTTTGTCCCTTCATCCTCATGACTACTTCATGTACTTCGTTTGATGATTCTTTTAAAATAACAACATTCAATAGTCAATTGTTTATAATCTAATTCTTTTCTTTGATCTATCAACCTTAGCCTTTGATTTTCCTCACTATGACAATTATTGTCCACATTCTGGGAAACATCTAGGGTTATTTATGACCATTCTCAATTTCTTCCATAGTGTTTATCCAATCTACTACTTGATCTAGGCTTCGTGGCTTTTGATCCTTCGACCACTGACTTGATCCTGATATGTAAGCCTCACAAAACAAATTAATACAAATTAAATAATTAGGCCTAAATCTCTTGGATATCTACATCAAAGCATCCAAGAATCTTGAAAAAAAGTCATAGGGTGATTCATTTGCATGTCTTTTTATTTCATATAACTTCCTGACATAGAAAATCAATCATACCATCCCACCCTTGGTTGATCTGAGGTTGATGCTTGCTCATGTTTTGCATCTCTTGGGAGTAAAGCAAATATAACATCTATGAGCTCCCTTCCTTGGAAAACCTTTTTAAATTCTAATTTGCTTGGTTCAATAACTTGGTTACTACTAGAACTATTGCTGGAAATCATAGGTCTTCTCATGATCGAATATTTCAGATTATTCTTGATGTTCATAGCCTCTTGATAAGCTTGCTTCCTAGTGGCAGGTTCTTTGTCTCTCAACAAAAGGCTAATCTTACTATCAAATGCTCCTAAATATACAAGGAAACACTCTGCATCGTTTGGTCTCATATGCTCAGGGATTTCTCTTATAACCTTGGAAAATCTAAGGTTGAAAGCAAGGACCAATTCCTCTTTGTACTTAGAAATTTCCATGAAATTCTTTCTTTCAACACTTGGGTTTAACCTTTCATGAAATTGGTCCATGAAGGTGGCCTTAAGCTCATTCCAACAGTGTATGGAGTAAACTGGTAGAAAGGAGAACCAGTCTCTTGCATCTCCTTTCAGGGATTGAACAAATAACTTCATAACCACATCTTCATGATCTATTTCATAATCACTGATCACATCAAATAATTCTTGTACATGCTTGCTTACTGATCTGACTCGTCACTAGTGAGTTTTGGTAGTTTGTCCCTGACGTTGGGCGGTACCATATTTGGGTAACCACAAATATTTTCAAAGTTGATAGCCTTGTACCTATCATTAGTGAAGTTTCCTTGGTGAGACAATTATTGTTCATCTTGCATACTATTTTCCATATTTATATCAGATGGAATGAATTGACAACTTACTTTTAATTCTTGAAAAGGAATTGAGAATATACCCAAAAATTATGAAACATTACTTCAATCCCTTTTACAAATTTGATCCTAAGGCTTTGGCATATGTATTTCTTATAAAAAAAAATTAAGATCTAATAGTTTACATGTCATTTTCATCATAACATGGGAATATAGCTTATACACAAAAGCATGCTAAAATATTACTATCATTCCCTCATCTAGTGCTAATTTACTTATTAGGGAATCATTTGCATCTCAAGTATGGGAAATTTCATCTTGATTTATCAATAATTTGATCCTATTCCTTCAAATTTCATGAAAATACTTGGTAATTTGCAGTGAGTAACTATCCTTTTCCTTTTAAGTTACTGATCTAGTCAAGTTTTTATACAAGTATTACACGTTCTAGGCTATCTTCCACAATAGAATCATACTCGAATCCTTCAATCTTTGTTGCATCCAATTATTTATTGGTTCTTTAGGTTCACTTTAACCTTTGACTCTGCATTTTGTATCTACATTTGGAGAAGGAGAATTCCCCAAAGAGTCACCATTTTGTTGGTATTTTCTAATGCACCTAAGGAATCTCTAAGGAATATCCAATTCCTATTCTCAAGACCCTCACAATGAATGGCCAACTTACAATATTCAATGGAAAACTAAGATCTTCTACACTTTAGGCTTTTTGGGACCAAGGAGGGTATTCCTATTATGTTCATTTTGACTCAAACTTCATAGAACACATCATTTTCATAGATCAATTCTAATGAAGGGTAATTATGAATGAATTACTATGAGAGTAGCTTATTTTTAAGTAAACTATTACCCATTCATCAAAAGGAGATTATCCCCAAG
Source organism: Sequoia sempervirens (assembly GCA_007258455.2). Taxonomy (NCBI): domain Eukaryota; kingdom Viridiplantae; phylum Streptophyta; class Pinopsida; order Cupressales; family Cupressaceae; genus Sequoia; species Sequoia sempervirens. Next base: position 15,291 of record VDFB02383937.1, read on the forward strand.
ATTATTGACACATACATTCCTTAAGATTAAGAAATTTAAAATGACTTTGCATTCTAATTTCAAGTCGGTCACTCGATTGACAATTGATATACTCTTTATGTGAATATTTGGAAATAGAGCAGTGCCTTGTTACATAGGGAATCAAAGTCACATACATAAAGATTAGTAATATAGGAATGATTTTAAATCTGATGAAATGGACTACTCTCACAACAACTTTGCATTATGGAGCTCACAATTTCTAATACATGACTTCTTACTAAATCCTTTGTAAATAACTGCAAATTTATGACCCTAATTAAGCATTTTAATTGATTACTTGAATGAAAGCATAAATAGAGACACACATTCAAACAAATATTTGAATACAAATGAAGAAATCATTGACATTTCATTCAAAATTCACAAAAAATTACATTAGGAGAGCACATGTATCAGAATTATACGTGTTTTTTCTATATCAATCACTTTTGTAAAACTATTTAAGATAATTACATATCTTCATCAGAGCTCAAAAAAATTTATCTGCTCTATTCACTTTATTTCCTCTATGCCTAATATTCTACCCAGATAAGCACCTGATTCAAAACTTCATCACCCTTCCTACAAATGAGCCATGAATTCCCTTTTATAGAATAAGGGAGCAAACAAGATACTGGCTCAAATGCAATTTCAATACAAAATTTCATTTCATCTTTAATTTCACCTGCATTTCAAAATTCCCCATGTAGTAATTCTTCAAGAACACATTAAAAAGGGGGAAAGGAAGTCTACAACCACCATTAAAAGGGAAATGCAAAGTACCACCAAAATTCCCTTTGTCATCAGGTATGCAACGAACCATATATCCACATCATCATGAAGGTACATGTCAGCATTAGATCCACAAACTAACAGCAACGTACATCGAAGAAAAGAGGAACCATCACTGTAATTTATCAAAACCAAAATTCTCCATCCTACGTGGCGTCTTCTTATCAACCAACCACCTTACCCTTACTAGCACCCACACCATGATACACATTCTCACTTCGCGTCGTTGCAAGAAAGTGAGAAGAAACCTCAACACCTTCCTTGTCCTTTTCCTTTTACACCACAATGCCATCCTATCCACTCAGAGTCCTAATAGCTAGTGGAGGGACAAAAAATATCTCTTCACCAGGGGCAGGAATTAGATCTAAAGTTGTGAGATACCGATGATGACTAGAGTCAGTCTCTATCGCACTATTTGATGGGCTATCCATGATTTTGATGGGTGAATGTTGGCATTCGAAGGAGCCACACCCAAATCTTATTTTTTTGGTTGTCCTGGTAGCAGATTGCAAGGGATCCCTACCTTTTTCCACCATCTTTTCAACAACAACATTTTGGAATTACAACCTCCTACTGTATCTTGTGGGTACATTCTTGGGCTTATCAATAGGAGCACCAATTTCTACAGTTGAGGCACGCTCAAGAACACTAGAACTAGGCCTTTGTGAATTCAATATAGCCGACCTTCTTGTTTGCTTCACAGAAGTTACTAGCTTACTCATCTTCTCAGTATGATGATCTCTCAAACCCACTCTATCTCAATTCAAAAAAAATCAAACTACAATTAGCAGTTATTTCCTGCTATATTTATCTTGTGATGTGATGACAACAACAATCAATACTTGGAAAATCACACGCATGAAATAGCCACAATTTGTTGGGATATGTATCATCATCGTTTGATTCCCAAATGCACAGAAATCAATAAATCATACTTCATGATTGCGAGTAATGAAATCTCCACATGCATGAAGATCAATTTGATCATTCCTATAGAAAGCTAGTCATTAATGTGTGCTGGTTGCAAGACCAAACAACTGTCACCTACTTGTTCATTTATTTTGAATATCTGTCGTCGATCTTCTATTGAGATGGTAGATCAGATGGCTTGCACCGAGTTGACCATCTTTGATCTATATAGGATCTAGGACAAATTGCTTACAGAATGCGTAACGTAAAAGATCACTTAATACAATGCTTAACATAAATGATTACATAATAAAATGCTCAACTGAATAAATGAACATAATATAAATGCCAAGATAATGAACTGAAAAGAAAGAGAGAAGAATAAGAGGAGACAAACACAATTGATAACGGAGTTCGTCCCTAAGGACTACGTCTCCGGGCCCCTCTCCAATGGAGTGACTGATCCGATTATACTCCAAAATCAGTTACAATTGCGACAGCATCATTCCCTTCAAGCACATCGATATCACAGCATAACTTTGACGTATAGGAACAATTACAATCTTCTCCCGAGCATTCTCTCGTTCTCACCACCTGGACTTGGAAAAACAAGGCCTACACCCCTCTTTTTATACTTAAAATTTGCCTAATTAGGCTTAACCATCAAATTAATTGCATATCTCCCTCTATCAGTTCGTACAACCCCTCTGATGGCTCCATTTAGCTTCTGGTTTGGTTTGTTAGAGGTGGTTTTTGTTTGTTTTGGCTTATTTAGCCATTTGTTAGGTTTTCGGCTTTAAAATACATAACAAAATAAAGCACACTCTATATATATATTTACATAGGGCATTCGTGGGCTCAACGGTTGCACTTCCTTTTAGCAGTCCGGTGGTGGCGGTTCCAACCCCGCCAGCCACTCTTTATAACAAACACCGACTGTTCTAAGTCAACAAAACAAAATAGCTCCATATGTATAACAGACAGCTATATTTGGTGCGATGGTTAGCGGTAATTCCGGCAAATTGGAGGTTGCCGGTTCGAATCACAACAACCTTTTGTTAAAAAAAACTCAACCACCGGCCTGAGGAGCGCAACCACACAGTGCCACGTGTCAAACTACTATTCGACTAACCTGATGACGTGTATGCTGACTAAGCAAACCCGTACGCTGACTGTGTTGCTGACGATGTCGCCACGTGTCCGATGACGTGTCGTACAGATGCCACGTGTTGCACTCTCATTGGTCCGTACAATCTGACTCAACTGCCACGTGTCATGCCGAATTCGCCCATGTGTAATCCGTACAGTATGGACTGCCACATCAGCATGATGACGTCATCTGTACCCTTAAGTCAACCAAACTTTTGTTGCCCGAAATGCGTATAGTGTCGATTTGACGCGAGCGTTGCCGGAGAATCATCTCGGCCGGGCTCTTTGCGATGATGCTAGTTCCATTATTTTTGAGATGATCATTTTTTCACCTTCTGGATGACCTGATACCAGTTTGACTAAAGTTTGACTAGCGTAACTTGCACAAATGAGTCATTTTAAGCCCCATTCAAGTTGCTTGAGAATCAAGGCGTCGTTCTCTTTACATGAAGCTAAAATCACAGTATTGGGCACACTTCAATTTTCACTAAAATTGGCTGGATCAATCTTTGAATTCTAGATATTCGCTAATTAATCACCTTCAGCCAATTATGTCAACCCACCTTGAATGCTAATTTCTCTATCAGTGGGTTCTATCCATATCACAAACTACGTAGACCAATCCATGTGTCCAGATCTCACTGATCTCACAGCTTTTAACAAGCCCCAACTTTTCCTTGAGAGCTAGCAAGGAATGACAAAGATTAACCTGGGTGTTTGATCAACACTGTCTATTCAATGCTTCAAGTCTTGGGCATGGTAGTGGAGACTAGGCCCCCACAATTGTACAAGGAAACACATCCTTATACCATGCACCCAACACACCATAACCTATCGGCATTTATCATGTGTGATCTATCAGCGTATGGTCCAGATCGCTTCCCTTATGCACATATCCAAAAATCTACACATACAACAAGGTCATAAATAATAACGGGCCCATTAGGTTGATGAAATTTAACCCTTAAGGACAAATGAATTAAGTCTTAAGTCATTGGAAAATATTCATCTCTTAGATTTAGGAAAAATTTGGAGCGAATGATAAAAGGGTTGACCAGTACTCTAAACCAAAGGGGCCAGTAAATGAATGTGCATTGTGGCTTTATGAAAGACTTAAAAAAAATGGCTACTAGTAGAGTAGGTCAACGAAGCATTAGAATACTTGAGGACTTTACAAAAAAAACCATACTCACACATGGGGATAAGGGTTAATGAAGGAAGTAGGGTCTACAAGCAGCTTAAAAATAAGAAAATTTTGGAAGGTCCATCAGGGTAAAAGGTAATTGACTCAGGGAGAAAGTTCCTAGACAAAGGAAAAAAGGAAACAATCAGACATATATACTCAGGCTAAATTTGATACACTTTCTACAGTATTAAAGAAAAGGCATGTTAATTGAATGGTTTGGATGAGCAAGTTCTGGGGAACTGATCAAAGAGTTGTGCTACAATTTAGGAGCACAAAAGGATCAGTCACAAAATTCAAGAAAAAGTCTAGGAAATACAAAAGAGAGATACTTCTGACAATGGATTTGTCACTACTACCAAGGAAATCATGAGAAAGCACAAGGGTTACTATGAGGAGCTTTAGGGAGATGCAAAGGGATTTTCTAATGCTACAAAGGAAGGGTTGGCTACACTATTGAGAAATGATGGAATATTAAAAGACAAGACCAAATGGATTGAAGAATGCAAGTTGATATTACATCAAGTATTGAAAGCGGCCACAAGCAAGGACTCAATGTTGGATGAGGCATGTGAGTAGATGGAAAATATGGTGATCATGGAGATAGCATCCAGGAACACACTAGAAGATACTGACACCCATTCAAGACAAGATTATTTGGATCAGTTGAAAAAATTCCATTTATGGCTAACTAGAGCCTAATTAATTAATATGTTTGATTGTTATTAAACTCAAAAGACATTTATGAAGGGCCATTTCCTCTTTAAAGTATTGATATATATATTGGAAATATAGTGATAGGATAGTAAGAGTGCATAGGGAGGAAATAGGAGATATAGTAGAAGCATTTCAAAATGTTAGTCATATAAGTTATACTAAATGGACCTTGATGCAGGCATAAATTTTGGCTGAAATCAATGAAAGATCTTTAAATTTTGTGTGGTACAATATTATTATCTATTGTTTGTTGATTTGAAGCAATTGCTTAACTATCTCCATATTTTTACTTCTATGTTATTTGGAGTTTTATATCCAAGTTGATGTTTTAATTCCATCAAAACACATTTGTTGTTGTTGTGTGGTCAAATTAATTAGTTTTTGTTAAAGAATTAAATCCTTTTATTTGACTATAGTAACTTTGGGGTAACAATTGGATCAATAAAGAAGAGTTAGGTAGTTGATATGATTATCATGTTATCTCCAAATTGATGCTATCATGTTATTCAAGTTAAGGTTAAACTTACTTGTCAATACACATTTGTTGATATTGTGTGATTCTGTTGATTGGATCCTTCAAAGAGTGATTAAAAATCCTTTTAAGAGATCATAGTAGATTGGTAGGGTCAATTGGATTAGTAAGAAGAGAATGTTAGTCACATCCTTGCACGTTTGTACAAAGTATAGAAAAATTAAAGTGCCAAACAATCATAGTTAAAACTATAATCTGCCACTAGTTATAGAACTACATTGACTCTACACACCCATCAGAGCACTAGATCATCTCACTCATACATTACTTATTCAATTTCACATCAGAAAATACCAGTCATCACATTAGAAGTATATTAGTCAGTAGGATTTCATCTATCCTACACCATTTTCCACCATGGATAGATTATCCAATTCAACCAAATCATACATTCTTCTAATCTGCTTCATTATAAAGGTATACCCACCTAGGTTAATAGATCTCGAAGTATAGGGAGTTATCAAACATATAAGTTAATTTCATTTATTGGTTCAAGAATGTTGCAAATTTGATCATAGAGCTTCGCATCCTCTTAGGGTTTTCAACTTGCATTTTTGAGATCCAATCAATTAGCGACTCCATTGGGGAATGTCAAATTTGAATCCAGACCTTCATCATAGAGTCAATACCTTACATAAGACTCTACTAGGAACAATAAAATATAAACTTTCATACTTTTCTTAAAAGTGAGTGGTGACTCTGAAATAAAAGGTGCATGACTAGGAAGTATAATTACACATCAATAAAGACAAACCCTAGAAGTAAGAGTATTATGGCATCCTATGAGATGAATGGTAGGATATCTTTACATTAGGACAACCCAAAGAAGAACAATGTTAGGTGGATAGATAAGCATGGGTCCCCCCCTTCAAGGACTGGTACAAATAAAAGTAGAGGTAAAGCAATAGATATAACTAATGAAGATAGGGAGAACTCAACAGATCAATTCCTTACAATGAATAATAGTTTCACTCCATTGTCTAGATCAGAACCCCATGGTGATGACTTGAATAGAGACCCTCATACTCCTTTTGAACAAGAAAATACTAGTCATCCTATTTTTAGATGGAATGATGACCCTAAGAAGTAGAGGAATTCAAATCCTGAATGGATGCAAAACAGGAGTGAATACAAAAGGAGTATGACTATAAGATGGCATTACAACAAGGAGATGAATTTCAGTAGGGATTCACAGATCATTCTGCTCATGTTCTAAATTTTTAGGAGATGACTACCCAAGAAGTAGAAGAATATGTGACATGGAAGGAGGAGGACCTGAAGAAGAAGAAATGGTTAATAAAGCAGAGTCAATATCTAGCTCAACAAATATCTCAATTGAATTTCAAAGCAACAAAGCCACCAAAATACATTCCTCCTCATCAATAAGGGGGTAACATCAATATGTAAGGCCCACCTCAGAGTACAGGTGCTCTGGGTATTTCAAATGTACCTCACAACACAATTGGGAAACAAAAGCAGAATATGCAATTCAATGTACCCCTACAAAATTCACCATCACAAAACATTGGCAACATCCCACACACTTACCCTCGCTAGGACAACACTATATTCTATAACATCAAAATGCACATCCTCAACAACATATCCCACAAAATTTCTACCGACAACCTCACTATGAATATCAATACAAGCCCAATCCACCACCAATGAATTTACATCAAAAAAACCCCATGAGCACATGTAGGTAATTTGATTTGACATGACACCAATTGTTTCCATACCTAATGGACAACATTTGGAGAAATATGGTTCCCAAATTCATTGGGAATAAAGTGATGTCAACTGAAGAAAATATCACAAATTTTAATGCTTTCGTACAAGATATTTCTATGGGGTACGAGGATGTAAACATGAGATTATTCATCATGTCACTAATTGAAGAAGAAAGGGATTGGTTCAATAGTTTTCATGATGCTTCAATTGATTCTATAGCAGATTTTCACAATCAATTTCTTGAGCAATATGGGAAATAGTGTGCCCCTAATTTTACCCTTCATGAACTACTCAGTATTCAGAAGTATCAAAATGAGTCAGTTTATGAATTCAACCAAAGGTTCTCTAAATTGTATAACAAAATACCACAAGGATCCAAGCTCATTGATCCTATAGCCTTGAGTATTTATTTGAAAGTATTTGATCCAAAAAAATGATATGAACTTAGAAACAGGTGTCCTAAAAGTTTAACTGAAGCAAAAAATACAACATTGACAATTGAAAATAATAGAAAAGTTGTAGTGATGATTGACAAAAGGGATAACCTCAGAATTCCACAAAACTTTAACAACTCCAAGAATAAGGAGGAGAATTCCTACAGAAATGAAAGACCAAAGTTGCATGACATGCCATACAACACAATCTAGAAGGATGGAAAACCTATAACTGACAAGCCTAAGTATAAGGAAACTCCTAAACCTTTAAAGAAGAAGGGAGCTTACATGGTCAATAATAGCCCCCAGTGTCAAGTTTGTAATTTACCCGACTCTCAAGATCGTGTTGTATTATATTCAATACACGAAGAAGACTTTCCATATGATAATGAAGGAGTAGATGCTACAATATATTTGACTTCACATACCCTACATCCAATTGAGCAAGAGTATTCATCCTCAGGGGACAAAGTTTATGTGTATGATGTAAATAATCAAAGATACAATATTCACATGGCCGAACAACAAGTTTTCTTTGATTAGGAGGATGAAAGCAATGATGAGTCACAATAAAATATATACATCGTCTATGCCAAATAAGTATAGATTAAGAAGGCCAACTAAGGAAGAGATCAAAAGGTTAACCATTTCTATAGTAGAACAAGAATAAAGCAATTATAGGCTAAGAAGCAGAATAAAAAAAGTAAATGATGGCACTCCAAGGGGATTGGTTGTGAAAGATAAGGAGAAAACACAAGGAAAACCGTAGAAGGCGAAGATAAAGGAATCTAACAGAAAGGAGCTAAAGCATGTTCCTAAAAAAGGAGATCAGGAATTTTACAAAAATAAACAAAAGCAAGATAAGACAAATAAAGGAGAGAGGGGAGAATGTAAATCAAAACCATTGGAGCAAAAGAAAATTGCCAAAGCAGAAAATGCTTCTTCATTTAATTTTACACAAGCATTATCTCAGGTAAAGATGTTTGTGCGACTCCTAGAAATGATGAAAATAAAAGAATATACAGATAGTGCTATGCAACTGATATCCAATGGAGCAAGCAAAAGAACAAATTATGTGGAAATCAAAGAAATTGTCAAGAACAATAATAGCAAGCAAGGAGAGGTAAAAGTACCTAAAGTTTGTCTCGATGAAACACAGATGAATCCTCCACAAGTTGACCTATTCTTTACCACATTTCTCATAAACAACAAGATGGTGAGAAATTGTATGATTGATTTAGGGTTAGCTATTAATATCATGCTAGTAGGTGTCATGAAGCAGCTTGGCATGTGGGTAGATACTAGTGGTGGAAAGTGTTATGCTATGGATAGTAGGCTTGTCCCAGTAGTGGGAATCATGAAGAATGTAGAAGTGAAGTTGGTTGCTTATCCACAAGTAGTATACAAGATTGATATAACTATAACATATACACCCCCTCAATTTGGGATGCTCCTATCAAGATAATGGATTTCCACGATAGGAGGAAATGTGCAATTTGATTTGTCTTATGCCATAATACCAATAAATGGTGAAGAGGTGAAGTTATTTAGAGATCGAAGAGTGAACTAGATTGTGGAACATGTTGATCAAAATCATATAAATTGCTTTTGTGATGTGGGCTTGGGAAATTTTAGAATAGAAATTTCACAACCTGAATTGCTAAATACTGGTCCAATTGATAAAGATGTCTCGAAAAATGAGCATGGTGTGTGGAAAATGTATTTTGATGGAGCATGTAGCAAAGAAGGTAATGGATCAAGAGTAGTTTTCATCTCACCTGAAGGTACTACATTCAAATATTCATTCTTTCTGACATTTTATTGTACAAATAACATAGAAAAGTATGAGGCTCTATTGATTGGACTGAACATGGCTATTAAACACAAATTCAAGCTATTGACTATTCTTAGGGATTTTGATTTGATCATCTCACAAGTAAGATCAAAATATGCTATAAAAACCAAAAGGATAAAGTAATACAAAAATGTTGTATGGGATACAATTGAATTGTTTGTTTCTTTTTCAATTGAATGGGTAGATAGGTCCAAGAATGTAATGGAATACTTCTTGGAAAATGTAGCTTTGAAAAGAGATGATAACACCTTAGAATGAATTTCATAGGTTGAACTCAAGACAAAAACTTCAATCCCTGATAATATTTACAGTTGACAATTTTTCAATGATGATACTGATCTAATCAAATTCCTACATTGTATTGATCAGTATAAAGCACAAGAGATTGATTTTAATTCATTCATGGAAGAAGTGGATGGGAAAAAAACTATGTTTGGAAAGGAGGTCATTCAACTTAAAATGAATAATATTCCTAAGGGATTGGTAGCATTAGAGAGAGTGTTTGATGCAAATGATCGAGCCCTCATGAAGAAAACACCAGTCAAAAGGGAGGATGTTGAAGAGATTAACATTGGAACTAAACTTGCCCCTAAAAGAGTGTACATTTAGAAGAAGATAAGCCCAACAATCAAGAGGATGTTAATTGCATTATTAATGAAGTGCAATCATGTTTTTTCTTGGTCTTATGATGATCTTAAAGCATATAGAGAAGATTTGTTCCAACATGAGATCCCATTGAAACTAGATGCCAAACCTTTTAGACAAAAACAAAGGCCTATAAATCCTACTTTGGAACCTAAAATGCATGAAGAACTTATGAAGTTTAGGGAAGGAGGTATCAATAAACCTATTAGGAAGAAAAATGGAGATATAAAGCTTTGTGTATACTTCATAAATCTGAATGTGTCTTCTCTTAAATATAACTACCCACTCCCAAATATGGAGGCCATGTTGCAGAGAGTCACTAGATGTGAGCTTCTATCTATGATGGATGGATTTTCAGGCTATAACTAGGTGAAATTCAAGGAGTTAGAGCAATAAAAAAAACCTTTACTACACCATGGGGAACATATGTACATGTCAGGATGCCCTTTGGACTAACAAATGTTGGGGCAACTTTCCAGAGAGCTATGGATGTTGTGTTGGTTGATTTGATCAATGTAATAATGGTGGTTTACCAAGATGACTTGACTGCATACTCAAAGAAGGAAGAATACTATGATGATCACCTGGAGAATATTTTCATCAAAGCTATTGAGTATGGTATTTCTTTAAACCCTAAATAATGTTATTTTGCAATAATAGAAGGGAAGTTATTAGGGAATATAGTATCTAAACAGGGTGTGAGGATTGATCCAGAGAGGGTGAAAGCCATTGAAAAAATTCCTATTCCTAAGATAGTTAAAGCTATCCAGTCCTTCTTTGGGAAGATCAGCTCTGTGAGAAGATTAATCTCAAACTTTCCTGAAATAGTGAAACCAATATCAAGAATGTTGAAAAGGGGTGCAAAAATTGACTGGAAAGCTTAAGCTTTAGATGCATTCATATCTATCAAGAGAGAAATAAAAGAAGCCCCAGTATTGAAGTCCCCTGATTTCAATAAGCCCTTTTAGATCTTTTCATTTGCCTCATTTCACATTGTTGTAGTAGTCATGTTACAAAAGAATGATGAAGGACATGAGCATCCCATTTATTTCTTCAGTAAATCTCTTCATAATGTAGAGTTAAAATATGATACTGTGGAGAAACATGCCTATGCATTAGTAAAGGATATCAAAGCATTTAGACCTTATTTGGTAGGAGCAAAAGTGATAGCCTATGTGCCCAATGTTGTGGTGAAAGATGTATTTGTGCAATTAGAACTTTATGGCTGTAGATGTAGATGGATAAATAGTATCCAAAAATTTAACATTGAGTTTGAAATCACCAAGCTGGTGAAAGGACATGGAATAGCCAAATTGATGGCAAAGACAAATATAGAAGCTACTCAAGTATGCAACTTGAATGATGAAGAAAATATGGTTTCTAGTATTGAACACACACCATGGTATACTAACATTGTGTATTATCTCAAGCACATGAAATTCCCTAAAGGACTTATTGATAACAAGAAGAGGATAGTTAAGTTTCATGCTTCAAGATATTTATTCATGAAAGGGGACCTTTATTGGGAGAATAGGGATGGTGTTCTACTATTATTCTTGGATGAAGATCAAGCTAGACATGTCCTCAAGGAAATACATGAAAGGGTGTGTGGAGGACATATTTTAGCAGAAACCATAGTACATAAGGTGTTAAGGGTGGGCTACTATTGTTCTAGAATTTTCAATGATGCTTATAATTCCTCTAGAAAATGTGAAGCATGTTAGAAGTTTTCTGGGAGGTTAAAATATCAAGGGGAATTACCTTTGAGACCTCTACAGGTTGAAGCTCCATTCCACCAATGGGGAATTCATTTCATAGGAGAGACTATAGAAAATTCTAGTGGAGATCATAGATGGATATTAGCAACCAAAAACTATTTTACTAAATTGGTGGAGGTTGTGCCAACTAAACAGGCGTCTAGTAAAGTAGTAAAAAATTTCTTATTAGAGAATATAATCACTAGGTTCGAAGTACCCGCAAGGATCATCACCGATAGTGGGATGTGCTTTAGATAAGATGAATTCAAGGGGTTCTATCAATCTTATGGAATAGTACTATCCTACTCTTCCCCATATCATCCACAGGAAAATGGGCAAGCTGAATCCAATAACAAAATCATTTTGAAGATCATAAAGAGAATGTTGGATAATAATAAAAAGGCCTAGGATTCCAAGTTGAGACTAGCTTTGTGGGTAGATAGAAGGATATGTGTAGGATCATGATGTGCCAAAAAGTGGCGATATGATGGGTATGTGTAAGGTATGTGGCAGACGACTTTTTTTAACCCAAAATTGATGAAGCGAAAAGGGTTTCTAAAGGAGATTATTAGCTTTCAACCAATATAAATTATGCTTTACTTTGAATTTAATAAATAATTAAGTATATTCATTTTCTATTCGAATTACGACTAAAGTCTTGATTGATAGGTTGATTGAAAAAATCTCTAGCTTTCAAATGGTATCACATTTTTTGAATCTGAAACATACATCACATTCTATGCTTTGCATACTATAGGATTAAAAAAAATGAATTTCATGAAGTTTAGACCAAAAGGTGGTTAGACATATGAGTTTTTATATTTTCTTAAGGTTATAATAAAAAAATCATAATTAATTATTTACTTGGAAAAAAATTACAAAAAAATATGCATCACATCGAGACATGAGTCCTCTACTTATATCTAAAAACTTGTAAAAAAATATTATCATTTTGTTGTGGTTAGGCTGGTCAGACAAACACCTACCTCTTATTTTTTCCCTGAAATTTAAGTACAATTGCATTGAAATTTCAAATTTTCACCAAATAGATTTTTTTTTTAATTAAACCTAGTAGTTTAGAAGTAACATTCAATTTGCTAGAGATTCTATTCTTACATATTTTTGAAATAATATAGATAACTTATTCAAATATTTACGTCAAGTTACCTAACTCTAATTTTTCTGAATTTCATCACCACTTAAGGGCCTATTTTTTCCATGTTGATCTTGTACATACCCAGAATTATTGTAAAGAAGGCAATTAGAAAGTCACCTTTTGAGCTTGTATATGGGACTGAAGCTAGGCTTCCTTTGAATAATTTACTCTTAGTTTGTAAGTTTATCTTGCAAGAAGATCTAGACATTCCTAAGTCTATGGAAGAAAGAATAGAAGAATTAATGGAACTTGAAGAGGTTAGGAATGAGGCTCAACAACAAAACATGAAGAAATAGTTGGAGATGAAATAAATCTATGATAAGAAGGAAAAAAGTAGGAAATTTGAGATAAATGACATGGTTCTCATGTGGAATACAAGGATTCAGGACAAAGGAAAGCATGGAAAATTTGAGGCTTTATGGTTAGGACCATTTGTCATTATTGGAAAAGCTAGTGAAGACTCGTATTATCTTTAGAACATGTCAGGAGAAGAGCATGAATTGTCAGTGCATGGAAAATTCCTGAAGTACTTTTTTTCTTAAATTTTCAATGCACAATAGTCTAGGGGAAGGTCACAGATTTCCAGTGCATGGACAATTCTTAAGCAACCTTCTTAAAATAATTTTTTGTCCATGCACAGTAGTGTAGGACTTCATATCATCTCCATCTCCTACCATTCTTGAATTTCCTCCATTTCCATTCATCATAAGACACTTGGCTTTCTCTCCTAGAGACATGGATTCTTCCTATACCCACAAGGTGTATACATCCCCAGACAGAGCCACTGTTGGAACTAAAAAAAATTTGTATTTTTTTGACATTTACTCATGTTCCCTAGGAAGTTCACATGTCATAATTTCATAAGTAGCACAAATTGTTAATATTTGTGTTACAAGATCCATCAATGTTCACCAATAATCCCACCAATTTAGCCTTTGATACATTAGCATTCCTCTGGACATCATTGACCAAGAATTTCAAACTACTGGTATATATTGGAAAGATCAAGGAAAGTCTTTTAGATCAATAGATCATAGCCTCTCAACTTGAGCATCTTCTACATATCGACAAGAAGTGAATCGATTTACACTGATGAGAGGTCATGGAAAATGCATAATCGGTAAGACAATGCTTTTTGTGTTACCAATGAAAGTCATCAACAAGAACAAAGTAGTCAAAGTGAAGTTTCTAGGTCAAGTTGAGCCCTTAACTCACACTAATGGAAATTACATCAGCGAGACACAAATTTTATTTCACGGACGGGACAAAAGAACAACTATCAGGAAGACTTGTACAATCAGAATGAATCACACAAATCTCACCGACTGTATTGGTTACACCGATAATGAAAATTTTGGGAGGAGTCTTGTTGATTAATCCAAACAAAGTGAAGCGGTGGAAAGACATATCAGAGATATCAAATGACATTAGAGAAATGTTTCATTCTCTTAGTGATGGTTTTTGTCATGCCAATGATAATACAAAGGGATCAATATTCTTTGGAGTGACATTGGACAATGATGGAAAAAGGGCTTGTAATGATCCAGAACAATTTTAAATCAGGGTAACTTCACAATGATCTCCTTGAAGTAGTACGTGTTGGAAAACAAGAAAGAGGTCAATCGCATAGCATCAGTGGAAGAATCACTTTGTCTTCCCAACCAAGGAGAATAAATAAAAGGTCATTCCTCATCAAAAACACATTCAGTTATGTCTTGGCAATCAAATAAAACAAGGGTGGTGCCAAGATGATACACAGATCGGCCAAGAACCAAAGAAGTCTGATTGATATGATCTTGTCATTCTGACATTTTAAAATTCAAAACACCAACTACATTCACTCACAGAGGAAGACATTAATGGCCACACGAATGTAAATTATGTACATATTTTTTGATTGAAAGAAGAATCATCAAAAGGGATTTTTTAGAATTCATAGCGAGGATGAAATATCGGATAGAAGTCAAAATTTCACTGCGCACAAAGATTCACAAGTAAGTTCACAAAGTCTCTTTGCAGTTAAAATTCCAATTCTATTCAATTATATTGAAAGATGGATAGTTCAAGCTCTCAATAGATAAAGGGTAGAAAACAACAAGGTGAAAGTAGTCAGCTGAAAGGTAAAAAATAGAGAATTGAAACTGGTGAGGAACCTAAAACAAAGGAGAGGAAACTAAACCAAGACCTCATCGACCAATTTTTAGGTTCAAGGTGAAAGGCTAGAGGGTCCGCATAGTTAAGGGCTAATGTTGAGAGGTTAGAAGATAAATGTGCACATGTGGGTGATGTATGGACTCCTATTATGGGATATGAACTTTTTATTTTCCATTATGGTTGAATAAATAGGTTTGAACCTGTATGCAATCCATGGATTTTCAATTTAGGAAAGCTTGTCATCCCTAATGTATTCATTAATATTGACCTTATAAAACTCTTAGTAAAACAATATAACCTTGGTTTGAAAGCCATATTGGACCTGCAAGGAAAGCACTTTGTACATTTTTCAAAAAATGCTCTTTGTGTAGTGTTCAACCTAGATAACACCAGTGATGAGCCCATATTACATGATGATTTAGAGAAGGATTACTCAAAGATGGACACTACTTATAAAGGCTAAAGATTGCCACTACATAGATCCAAAAAAGATGGGAATTTAGTACCACTTAAATATGGGGATGGACATCCTTTCCATGTTGATCTATTTGAGCCATACATTAAATATACCTACTTCTCAGTAGGGAAAGTAATGGGAACTGAGGTCCCTAAGTTCATGTCTATGAGGTCGATGGCAATTGTTGTAGATGTAAAATTTCACAATCAAAGGCCTTTTGATTATACCTCACATATTTGCAAGGAGATTGATTTGGAATTAACAACCATCAAGAATGGTGCTCCTATAATGTATTTCAAACATTACTCCCTTGTCATGCATATGGAATTGTACTATGGGAAGGAGTTAGGGTTGTGGCCAGAAGAATTGAGAATAACACAATATGACAAGGAAGGTCAGCCACTACTAGTGTAGTTGTGGACTGTCATATGGGATAGTAGATTTGTGAGTTCTTGTTATGTGCATTTTGAGGAGAATTTTATCAAAATACTGTACAAATTTTTCAATCATCCATGTGATCATTCTTTAACTAATGAAATTAAGATATTTCTAAGGCCAAAAGATTTCAATGGATCAACAATTGTTGCTCACAATTGGTGAGATTGGTACTATTATGTTGATGCCACAATGATTAGGGTGTATGGCTTTGAAGGAACACCTTTCCTTCTCCCAAAAATAGTATTGGATAGAATTGCATATTTGGAAATTGTGAGACAATTGGATTACTCTAGTTTTATGAATTTGAGTTCTTTTGAGAAACAATCATTTATGCAAAGTACACTATGTTTTGGAGATTTCACTATCTTGTCTAAGAAGGGATATGATTTGATTTTAAATAAATTATCTCAGTTCAATTTGAAGAAAGAAACACCAAGAAAAGTGTTTGACCCTGAAGGTTACATTGATTTTGCTAGAAAGAAGGTAAGCTTGGGTGGATATGCTCATATACCTTACCTACATGGTGACATAATCAGGAATATGGAATAGGGGGAGGCAGAACTATCCATTGATGAATATAATAGGAAGGTAGAGAATCAGATGAGGGAAATTGAAGAGGAAAAGATGTTGTCTTTTGGTGATGAAGAAGCCTCTAGTGAAAAATAACCTCATGATCAAATGAACAATATTTCAAAACTAAGAATAGAAGAATATCAATCTCTAAACAAAGAGAAAGAGGTTGAGGAAGTGTCTGATGTAGATGAAAGGTAATTAGAATATAGGTATTTTGTTTCTGAAGATGATTTTATCAAGTCTTCTGAATTTAGGTCATTTTTGTATAAGCAAAAGGGGAAAGCAATCAGGGAGTCTATTGCAGATATTACTCCTAGCGATGAGGCACAACTACTGAAGACCTTGAAGTCAAATGTAGAGAATGAAATGAAAGACATGACTCCAAAAAAGGGAAGGAGGTTGCTAGAAGAATCTGTTGTTATGATATTCCTTGTCTTGGATTTGAATTCAACTCTTTTTCTTTGAATGTTTTTTACATAATAATGGTGCAACACACAAGTTAAGCCTGGAAGGAGTTACATAAGTGTACACAAGGTTGAAGTACAATCCTAATGAAAATTATCTCATGATTTGTGCTTTGTATCCTCCACACAAGAAATTGGTGATAATTGACGCAGAAAAGGCATTTGGCCATGTGGGTATGTGCAAGATCATGATGGGCCAAAAGTGGCAATATGATGGGTATGTGGCTGATGACTATTTTTCTACCCAAAATTGATGAAACAAAAAGGGTTTTTAAAGAAGATTCTCAGCTTCCCACTGATATAAATTATTCTTTACTTTGAATTTAATAAGTAATTATTATTCATTTTATATTCAAATTATGACTAAAGTCCTCATTGATAGGCTAATTGAAAAATATCTATAGCTTTCAAACGGTATCATGTTTTTTGAATCCAAAACATGTGTCACATTCTATGCTTCTCAAACTATAGGATTAAAAAAAAAAAAAATTGAATTTCATGAGGTTTTGAGCAAGTTAAGGTGGTCAGACATACGAGTTTCTATACTTTTTCAAAATTTGTAATAAAAAAATCATAATTAATTATTTAATTGGAAAAAAAATACAAAAAAATATGCATCACATCGAGGCATGAGTCCTCTACTTATATCTAAAATCTTATAAAAAAATATTATCATTTTATTGTGGTTAGGGTGGTCAGACAGACACCTACTTATTTTTTCCCTGAAATTTAATTACCACTACATTGAAATTTCAAAATTTCACCAAATAGATATATATTTTTTTTTAAAAACCTAATAGTTTAGAAAATACATTGAATTTTTTACAGATTCTATTCTTACATATTTTTGAAATAATATAGATAACTTATTCAAATTTTTACATCAAGTTGCCTAACTTTGATTTTTTTGAATTTTTTGCCACTTAAGGGCCTATTTTTTCCATGATGATCTTGCACATACCGATGTGATGAAATTAAATGTTGGAGAAGTTGACCTAGTTGCAATTGCTGATATTGGCATCAATGTTGCCAAATAATAAAGAAAAAATTCAAATGTTGATCAAAAAAATGAATATGCACAAAATGGGTAATGAGAAGATTCTTAAGGAGAATGATTTTCTAAAAGACATGGTCAAGGGTATAGGGTTAATTACTCAGGGAGAAAGTTCCCAGACAAAGGAAAAAAGGGAAGAATTAGACATATATGCTCAGGCCAAATATTATACAATATCTACAGTATTCAAGAAAAGGCATGCTAATTTAATGGTTTGGATGAGCAAGTTCTAGGGAACTCATTCAAAAAGTTGTGCTACAATTCAGGAGCACAAAAGGATCAATGAAAAAAATCAAGAAAAAGTCAAGGAAATACAAAAGAGAGATACTTCTAACAATGGAGTTGTCACTCTTGCCAAGGAAATCATGAGAAAGTACAAGGGTTACTATGAGGAGCTTCAGGGAGATTCAAAGGGATTTGTTGATGCTGCAAAGGAAGGGTTGGCTGCACTATTCAGAAATAATGGAAAATTAAAAGACAGGACCAAATAGATTGAAGAATGCAGGTCGATATTATATAAAGTACTAGAAGTGGACACAAGCAAGGACTCGGTGTTGGATGAGGCATGTGAGTAGATGTAAAATATGGTGATCATGGAGATAGAAGCTAGGAACACATCAGAAGATGCTGACACCCATTCAATATAGGATTATTTGGATCATTTAAAAAGTTCATTTATGTCTAACTAGAACATAATTAATTATGTTTGATTGTTGTTAAACTCAAAAGACATTTATGAAGGGGTGTGTCCTCTTTAAAGTATTGATATATATGTTGGACATATGGTGATAGGATGGTAAGAGTGCATAGGGAGGAAATAGGAGATATAGTAGAAGCATTTCAAAATGTTAGTCATATAAGTTATACTAAATGGACCTTGATGCATGTATAATTTTTTGCTGAAATCAATGAAAGATCCTTAAATTTTGTGTGGTACAATATTGGTATCTATTGTTTGTTGATTCGAAGTAGTTACTTAACTATCTCCATATTGCTACTTCTATGTTATTTGGAGTTGTATATCCAAGTTGATGTTTTAATTCCATCAAAACACATTTGTTGTTGTTGTGTGGTCAAATTAATTGGCTTTTGTTAAAGAATTAAATCTTTTTATTTGACTATAGTAACTTTGGGTTAAGAATTGGATCAATAAAGAAGAGATAGGTAGTTGATATGATTATCATGTTGTCTCCAAATTGATGCTATCCTGTTATTCAAGTTAAGGTTAAACATACTTGTCAATACACATTTGCTGATATTGTGTGATTCTATTGATTGGTTCCTTCAAAGAGGGATTAAAAATCCTTTTAAGAGATCATAGTAGCTTGGTAGGGTCAATTGGATTAGTAAGAAGAGCCTTCTAGTCACATCCTTGCATGTTTGTACAAATTACAAACAAATTAAAGTTCCAAACAATTAGAGTTAAAACCAGAATCTTCCACTAGTTATAGAACTACATTGACTCTGCACACCCAATAGAGCAGTAGTCCATCTCATTCGTACATTACTTATTCAATTTCACACCACAAATTACCTGTTGTCACATCATAAGTAGATTAGTCAGTAGGATTTCATCAATCCTACACCATTTTCCACCATGGATAGATTAGTCAATTCAACCAAATCATACATTCTTTCAATTTGCTTCATTATAAAGGTATACCTACGTAGGTTAGCAGAGCCTAAAGTGCATGGAGTTATCATACACATAAGTTAACTTCATTTTTTGGTTCAAGAACGTTGAAAATTTGATCATAGAGCTTGGCATCCTATTAGGGTTTGCAACTTGAATTTTTGAGATCCAACAACAACCAAACCATCGATAGGATTTTTTTCTTGTTGATCAGTATCCAGAGGACTTTTTTGAATTATATATATGTTCTCATCATCCATGTCAACATTTATCACATCGATCTTTTTAATTTCACTAGATTTTACAAATTAAATATTATGTTTTGGCATGGGGTTGGTAAATATTTGTAATTTTTGGTTAGGATGGGAAATGGACTTATTTCCTTGATCATTAACACCTCCAATAGAAAGCTATCTAGAATCAATGAGGTCTTGCATAAGATGTTTAAGATGCTTGCAATGTTCTGTATCATGTCCATTTTGTCGATGATAATAGCAATAAGAATTTGATCTAATTTTGGAGGTAGAGGCTTATTAGGATCGGTTGTTTTGATGGGAGGCAAGGTAATCATTTGCTGTTCTAAAAGTTGGGTCATTTTTTTATGAAGGGTATTGGGTAGGGGGGTGAAATGTCTTTTTCAGTTCCCAGAGTTAAAGGGTATCATGGATTTTATATTAGCCAGTTGGGTATTGGTATTTTTACTTATTTTTTGAGGGGGATTAAGTTGAAGGAAGCCTTTATTCTACTTTATAAAAGGTTGGTAAGTGTTTTTATTTTTGGACTTAGATTTCTTAGTTTGACTAGAAGTGGACTTTGCATCATGACTACTAATTGATTTTTGATAATCATGGAGGGTAGTACATAAGTGCATGAAGGATGGTAATTTCATCATGGTAAGCTCATTTTGTATCTTACTTTGCAAATTCTCTAAGAACATATTTTCAAGGTGAGGGTCAGGAACCTTGACATCAATTTGGGAATAAAGCGATTGAAAGCATGAGATAAAATCTATAATCTTTTCTTCTTCTTTTTACTTACATCTAATCAAATAGGCCAAGTTCATCTTAGAAGTCATATAAACTTGGAAATGGTTGATAAATTCCTCAACATGTCCATTGAATGAATGAATTGAGTTGTTTGATAATGAAGAAAAACATTCTAAGGTAGTATCTTTCAAGGACCTAGGGAAAAGCTTAGCCAAGAGTTTATCATCAAGGAAAAATTCACTACACAAGGTAGTATAGGAAAAAACATGGTTAGAAGGGTCACCCTTCCCTCCATATTTCTTGAATCTAGACACCTCTACTCCTTGTGGCATCGTTGTTTGCAATATCTCCAAGGACAATGGACTAATTTTGACATAATATGTAGGTGGGCCATTTTGATTTTGGTTGATAGTGAAAACTTGTTTTTGAACGGATGAAATGGTTTGCAAAAGTTGGTTTAAGAGAGGATCATTGCTTGTATTATGAGATGGAGGTGAAAAAGGTAAAGGTGTGTACATGTTTGAGGGACAAGTTAATGGAATGCTTATAGGTAGTAAAGTGGTAGGAGATATGACATGTGATGCCACAATGGTAATAGTGATGCTAGCAGAAATACCCAAGGAAGAAATTTCATTACTATCTAGTTGCACTATTGTTGTAACTTGAGGGTTGGTATAGGTAGGAATAGAGGCAATTTTTGTGGGAGGAGGAATTTGAATCCCCTCTTGGCTTGTGACATTGTTGATATGTAAAGGACAACTAGTTTTTGAGTTAAGATGTGGTCCAAAAATTTGAATTATGGGTATGTGCAGGATCATGATGGGCCAAAAAGTGGCGATATGATGGGTATGTGTAGGGTATGTGGTTGACGACTTTTTTTTTTACCCAAAATTGATTAAATGAAAAGGGTTTTTAAATGAGATTCCCAATTTTCCACCAATATAAATTATTCTTTACTTTGAATTTAATAAATAACTATTATTCATTTTCTATTTGAATTATGACTAAAGTCTTGATTGATAGGCCTTGATTGAAAAACATCTATAGCTTTCAATGGTATAAAATATTTTGAATCCAAAACATGCATCATATTCTATGCTTTGTATACTATAGGATTAAAGAAAAAGTGAATTTCATGAAGTTTTGACCAAGTTAAGGTGGTCAGACATACGAGTTTTTATATTTTTTTAAAGTTGTAATAAAAAATTCATAATTAATTATTTACTTGGAAAAAATTACAAAAAAATATTCATCACATTGGGACATGATTCCTCTACTTATATCTAAAATATTATAAAAAAATATTATCATTTTATTGTGGTCAAGATGGTTAAACAGACACCTACTTCTTATTTTTCCTTGAAATTTAAGTGCTACTGCATTGAAATTTCAAATTTTCACCAAATAGATTTTTTTATTTTAAAATAAACCTAGTATTTTAGAAATTACATTCAATTTTCTACAGATTCTATTCTTACATATTTTTGAAATAATATAGATAACTTATTCAATTTTTTACATCAAGTTTCCTAACTATGAATTTTTCTAAATTTTTCACCACTTAAGGGCCTGTTTTTTCCATGATGATCCTACACATACCCTTATGTTACACATAAGCTCAACTCCTTTCATATCAATCATGCAATGTATGCTATCTATGGTAGGGATAGCAATGGTTGAAACATGTTCTTAGTACTTATTTGATTTTGTAGGTTTGATAAGTCTTCATGAATCTAGATTATGTTTTCTTGCGGAATACTAGTAGCCATTGTTTGAACATGGGTCACACTACTTGAAGGAAATGAATTTTTAAGGTTATTGTCCATACCTAGAGTGAACTAGTGTTAATACTAGGAGTGAAAGAGATAGACAACCCAGGATCCATGATGATTGTGCAATCGTGGGATGACATTAGTCTCAAACTTTGACTCACTATAGTATTTGCAGAAGGACACCAAGTAGAAATTCTCATGCAAGGGATACTAAATGCAAGATGAACGAAAAATGTAATTTAAGCTAAATACAATGAAATGAATATAAACAAAAATTGTAAACTGAAATATAAAGTTATCAATAGAAAACAAAAGCTCAGAAACAATTATTTAAATTCTATAAAATACAATTCAGAATCAACACTAGGACTAAATCCCCTAGAGGGGCATATGAGTTTCAGTGAGGGTTTTTTTCATTTTTTTTGAAAATATCTAGTGGTTTTTATTCTTTTTAGTTTTTATGATCTATAACCTAAGTGTAAATACATATTTTATATTATTTTCAATTATTCGAGATGCAAAAATACAACCTATATGCACTTTCACTAATGCAAAATTGAGAAACCCTAGAATGCTAATTAAATAGTGCAAACCCTAATGCAATGTTAATGCAAGCAAAATATAGGATTATGATGCACACCAAATCAGAATTCAGATGTTCTAAATGAAGGTTCACCAAAATGAAAGGTGGAAAAATGGATTTCTTTATGGTTTAGGACATAAAACAACACACTTCACAACCATTTCATTGAAGGGAAACCCTATAGATCTCAACCTAAGATTTGCAAGAGAGAAATAGATCTTGCAATAGGGTTTTCCTATGGTCTGATTGTAAAATAAAGAGGGGTTCACCACCAAGCTAAGGCTTGGAAAGAAAAATTAAATGCAATATGTAACATTTTTTTAAACCTAATGCAATGCAATATTTCACTAAATAACCTAGAAGAACATATAAAATAGAATGTAAAGTTGAGAGATGAAAGGTGTGCACTTGGAAACCTGAAGAGGATTGGATGAAGCTTTGAAATTCTAAAAGAACTAATTTTAGTGATAACTTGGACTCATACACTAGACTAGACAATTTAGTCCTACATTAGGGTTTTTTGGTAGAAACTGGAATCTGGAAAAAGGGTGTTGTAATTGCAAAAATTTAGTAAATGACCTATACTAGGAATCATATGTCAGAATTGGCATATCAGTTGAGTTAGGGTTTTCTAAAACTTAAAATTTTGAATCTGGTCTTCAATATCTTCTCTATCCTTTCCAATTGATTTTCGAGTCTGAAACCCTGATTTGCAACCTAGAGAAGTCTTCTAATGATCTCCAATGCAAGGTGACAAGTTTGAAAACTTTGAAACCCATCTCCAAGTTTTCTCTTCAATGTGTCTTCAACCAATACCTGCAAATCACACACTAAAGAGAGGGGAAAATATTGTTTTGTTAGTGGATAGGGGTTTTCCTTGTTTAAACTCTATTTTGCTAATCAAACCCTGAAATGAAATGAAATAAGAATGGAGAATTATGAATGAACAAGATATGATGTTGCAACTGAACAAACCCTAACAATAAAGTGTTGCAAACATGTATGAAGTGTCTCCAATAGATGTAACTATAGACTCTTGCTTGAATAGGATAGGTCTTGACTTGAATGCTAGCTTGAATCATAAAACCCTACATCACAATTGTTATCTTGAAAACAAACATGATACATGATAAATTTGACATGATGCTTGATACTTGAATAATGCTCTAAAACACTTTATAATCACGCTTGAAGACTCTTGAATGATCTTGTAAATACATGAATGCTCTTGTGAACTCAAATTTTCTATAAGGATGCTCATTCAACTTGCTAGGTCACTTGATTGCTTGCTAGGTGAAAATGAGTGAAAGAAACTTGTATTTATACTTGTTAATGCAAAAATTCCTGAAATTACAACACTACAATTTGACATCACATCTAGGAGAATAAAATCTCACCATGAATTTGAATTCATTTTTATTTGGGCCACATGGGACTCATATGCCCAAGGTGGCATATGAGTCCCATTAGGCATAAATTATGGGACCGTCTACATAAATTCTTAGAAAGGTGTAAAATCCATATCGAGACCCAAAACCCTAGGTGGGACTCATATGCCCAAGGTGGCGTATGAGTTCTAGACCACCAAATTTGGGCCGCACAACCTAAAAAAATTGAATTATGATTGGATGTTGATTTGTGTCGGGATTGGGAAGTGCTTTTTCCTTAGTCATTTTATTTTTTGTTTGCATAAATGTCCTCGGTATTGAGTGCACCCAAGCTCAAATAAAATTATCGAAAAGGTGCGCAATATGCCATGTGGTGGCTGCACAACTTTAACCTTTTCATTTTCCTTTTGGGAGAAGGTTCAGGACACATGTTTTCTTATCATACATTTTCTTGGGAGCTATATTTGCAAGCTTGGGAGTTTCTACCCTACTAACACGTCATCTCCTTGCTACAAATTATATGCATCACCTATAAAGTTATCGAATTAAGGAGTTTGTTTGAGTTGGATGACCTTTTATTTTCTTTTCTCAGCTTTTGGGATGGAAGTTTTGAGATGCTGCCTGGGAGTGATGTGATCGATCAATTGGGTCCTTTTCTAGGTTGTTGTTCTTAGGATCCAATCACATATGAGCTTCTATCTTTGCTAAATTTTTGAAGGGTATTAATGCAGAAGTTGAGAGTTAATGCAAAGATCTTTTACGGCCTAACTAAGGGTCTATGATCGGATCATGTGCTATCAACCGTCAACACCTAGCGACAATTAATCCAGAATAAGGTGGTGTTTCTTTCTTTTTGGGGAAATTAATCTAGACTAAGGCAGTGTTTCTTTCTTTTGGCAGCTATAAAAGGAGGACGATGATAGAAAAATAGATAAATTTTCCAAGGAACTATTTCTTTGTCAAAAGAAGTGTTTTTTTTAGTTTTCTAAAGTTTTTTTGACTTATTTTCATAAGCAAGTTATATAACTACTTTATTCTAGCATGCTATATCTATTAAGGTTTAAACTATTGTCAGATTGGAATTCAACCTTTGTTTCAAAGTTCAGTTTATAATTGAAGCACAAACTATTGAGGAGAATTTATTGAGACTATGCATGTATGGCATTTTTCAAGCTTTCTTTCTTTATATTATCATTTTGAGTGAAACACTATTTCTTGCAAGCCATATTCAAATAGTTTAATTAGCCTGTTTCTATGCTTTATGCTTGTATGGTGAAATAGTAGCTTAGGAGAATTGGACTATGTCATTGGAATTTTTTGTTTTTCTTAAAGTTGTTATTCTATTATACTCTTTGTGTTAGGAGACAAAGTTCTTATAATGTCTAGAATATCATTCTTTACTCATAATAAATCTTTATGTTTGATCAGACCTCAATGGACACTGACTGCAGAAAGATATGAAAGTTTGCACTATGCTTGAAGTTAGCCTTTGTTGTTTGTTCTCTTTCCAACAATGAGGGGTTGTGGCATTATGTGTCTTTTCTATCAATCATAGGAATAATTTAGGTTTGAAATGTTGTAAAATATTTGGGGCATGACCTTTATGTTTTATATTTACATTTCCTTTCTCCCCTTATCTCAAAACCCTAAAAAGAAGAATTGAATTTCTATAAAAAAACTTGAAGGTATTTAGGGAGACGCAATTTGTCCCCCACTCGCTAAATTTTCCATAAGATTGTCAGAGAAGCGTAAGATTTGATGATCAACAGTTCTTTTTTTAGCACACCCAATGGGACCAAAGTGTTTCCAAA
>VDFB02383939.1:0-59930 GCA_007258455.2 Sequoia sempervirens
GCAAGTGTAAAGGAGTGTGCCACAAAAGAGGATAGTGCAAAGGAAGAGCTGCCTTATGAACAACCAAAGATTTATAAAGATAATGGAAAACTAGGAATTGAAGAAATCCTCGTAAAAGAGGATAAAGCTGAAGAAAATGATGGTAGCACTAGTGGAGCAGCTAATTCTTTTCTTTTAAAAGCCAAAACAAGCAATGTGCAATGGAGGAGGAGAAGTAGAGGTGGTTCTAAGAAGGAGAACACATTGGCAAGGCAGAATGATCTTTAAAACAACAAGTTGTTGGAAACTTGGAAGCAAAGGAAGAAACAATGTAACAAATTGTAAATGTATGTAATTTGGTGGAAGGGATCACAGCGGCTTGGTTCTTCAAGTCAAAAGGATGGTTCTACCATCTAGTCCGAATGTGTGGGAACTATGCTCACAAACTCTTGCCTAGATGTTCGATGCAATAGCATCCTAGGGAAAGACCAATTCTACATCACCAAGAGAAAAAAAACATATAATAGCAATCAGATTCTTGAGTTTCTTGACATTTAGTTTTCTTTAAGTAAAATTTTCCTTGAAAAATAACTTTGAACCAGGAATTTCAAATTTTTAAAAGAAACGAAAGAAAGATGTAAACTGATTCACTATTGAATCAAAGAATATTACTAAATTTGTTGAGAATTTGAAGGAAAGTATCTTTACTAATTTTAGTGGAATAGCTGTCATCTAATAACTTTAAAAAAGGAAAGCATCTTTACTAATTTTAGTGGAATAGCTGTCATCTAATAATTATTTTTAAAGTTAGAAAGTCAAAATGTAATTTGTTAATGATTGATTATTTTAAGGTATAGATATAAGCGCATGTTAATTTAGCTTTGGAGGGAGAGGGGATAGATTGGAGACTGTAGAAAAAGAAATTCCAACAAAAAAAAGGCATTCATTGTATGTTTGTCATAGCTTACTGTGAGTTCCTCCTCTACATAATTTCTCCTATGTTTTGTTTTAAGGATCATTTATAGTGTTACGAGTTTTTTTTTTCTAATGTAAACATTAACTATTCCACATCAGTTTCTCTATTCATGGAAAAGTAGAGTCAGTTTCTATATTTGTAGCAATAATCATTCATGACAAGTTAGCATAGGGTAGACAATAAAGGGAATAATAGAGTATTGTGCTTCAATAGTTATGTTTTTTTTTGTTTACCTATAGGCTGTGCTTTGACCCATTAACTGTTATAACACAGTAACTAACTTGCAGCAACAAAGGTTGTCTGCATCAAATAATTGAACTGACCTGAAAATATTGGCCCCTGCAAGTTGGGAGATGCACATGGTGGTTCCTACAACAATGCACTGGACTCTCTCATTTAGTTTCTGCGTCTGGTCTGGAATTTGCTTCCCAAGATTAGGCATCATTCTTAAAACTTCAAGGCACTCAACTTCGTTGCCAGACATCTGCCTAAATCTTGCCAATACAGATCCCAACATAGAAAGTGCTATTCCTACGGGAGGAATTTTCTCAGCGCCTTTGAGTACTTCTATAAGTGCACGATCCCTAGAATTTATCTGTACGAAAATTATCCAAGAATATATTAGGTATGACAATTAACATTCATTTAATATTATTTATTTCTCAAATGTTTAAGAGTTACAGCCATCCAATAATTTATAACTGGCTAGAGGTAAATCAGAGAGGAATGTTTTTTATTAAGGTAACTAGGGATTTTGAAAGGGTCTAGACCCTTCTACAAAAAGAACGATTACGCATAAAGGACAACCCAGAGGAACAATCATGACACAACTGAAACAGGGAACTTTATCACTGGACGAATGTTATTGCCAGTTGATTTTATAGTTCTGAAATGGAAATTTTACCGTTACAGGATGCTTGCTAATGCGTGTATCTATAGCATCTCCAGGATTCTTTGGCCATCCTGGATATAAGAACCTATTGCTGAATTGGATTCTCCATCACTCTTCTCTCCCGACTGTATTGAACAACAGTACATTTAGACTCAATATAGCCTAATGAAGAATATATTACGGAATCAAAGTGTAGTTGACTACAATTGTTAAACAAAAGATATTCTAAAATGTAGAATTGCAGAAATTCATATTATACAGATTATATTTCTAACAATATAAAACGTGTAGATAACTTACCGCGATCTTCAATAGCTCTTCTAAAACCGGAATTAGATTGTGAATCCGACTTATATCATTGAGCTTCTGTAGAAAATTCTTAATATCAGTCAATGGAAGGTCCAGAAATGGCCTCTTGTTCAGAAGGTTGTGAAGGTGAGGAGGTTACGGAATGCCCAAAGCATAAATCAGTAAAAGTGGCAGGTGAAAGGTCCAGAAATGGTCCTATTGTCTTGCAGAAGGTTGTGAAGGTGAGGAGGTTACGGAATGCCCAAAGCATAAATCAGTAAAAGTGGCAGGTGAAGGTCCAGAAATTGCCTTGTTCAGAAGGTTGTGCAATGCCCAAAGCATAGATCAGTCAAACTTGCAGGGAAAGGTCCAGAAATGGCCTCTTGTTCAGAAGGTTGTGAAGGTGAGGAGGTTGCGGAATGCCCAAAGCATAAATCGGTCAAAGTGGCAGTGGAAGGTTCAGAAATGCCCTATTGTTCAGAAGGTTGTGAAGGCGAGGAGGTTGTGGAATGCCCAAAGTATAAATCAGTCAAAGTGGCAGGGGAATGTCCAGAAATTGCCTCTTGATCAGAAGGTTGTGAAGGTGAGGAGGTTGTACAATGCCCAAAGCATAGATCAGTCAAACTGGCAGGGAAAGGTCCAGAAATGGCTTCTTGTTCAGAAGGTTGTGAAAGCAAAGAGGTTGTGGAATGCCCAAAGCATAAATCAGTCAAAGTGGCAGGGGAAGGTCCAGAAATGGCCTTTTGTTCAGAAGGTTGTGAAGACGAGGAGGTTGCGGAATGCCCAGTAATGCTCTGTTCGTGAGGAGGTAGTTGTGGTGAAGAGATGGCTTCTTGTTGAAGAGATTGTGGAGGTGAAGGGGAAAGTAAACAGCAGCAAGAGCAGCAGCATAAAGAACAGATATTTTAGGCCATCCTAATATAATAGCGAGGAAATAAAACAGAGAAGAAAACAAATGTAAGTACCTACCCTTTTCTTCGTTGTTAGAGAAGATCAATTCAGTTGAATAAGAACGGCTTTTCTCTTTCGTCATTCCCCTCTTTCAAATCAGATTTTTATAACAGGCAATGGCTGAAAAGGTCAAATGGACACCACATTTTATTATGAATTCTATAATTTTCTGCCATCCTTTCATCTTTTGTGGGCCATGTGTGTAGTTGTACTACAGTTTTTTTTGTGTTAAAAGAATCTCTGATAAGGGAGAACGACAAAAAGCTGTCCCATTCATTGGCCGGCCCTTTGTCCTAGACCTCAAAATATCTATAAAGTGGCTCATTTTCCATCAATTGTCAGTGTGGGCCAAAGATATAATTGCTCCCCAGCTGGTTCCACTATGGTGGAAGAGTACAATGTATGTGGTTCGCACTCAACATCAAGGCTAGCTTTATGTCAGGTTCATAAGCACGCCTTATGTGCCACACTGTTCATACTACCTAATTGCGTAGAGTGATCAAGATTCTTCTTTCCGGCTTCATTCAATTGCTGGGCAAGACAGAAGTAGGTATATTGTAAAACTAAATCCTGGTCAAATCTGACATAACCTGGTCATCATGTCTCCTTGTGTATGTGGACTAGAATGGCTCGATTTATTCTGGCGTTTTGGTCATGAGCTTCAAATCTAAGAGGTATAAACTGCAATCGATATATACAGGCAACTGTGAAAAGGTTCACTGTTCGCACAAGACGTCACTAAAGAAATACTTTTAGGTTCAAGAATTGCTTATAGTGGAGCTCGCAATTGAATTGATCTAAAGTTGACTCATTAAAAAATAACGTTCATGCATTTGTCTCATAATTAGAAGCGCTACTCGAGTCCAATATTGATTTGGGTATCTGAAATTAATTGAGTTAGAGGATAATTGGGAATAATTTCAGCTAAAATCTAACCTAGACATTAGGTGTCTCGAGTATAATTATATTTAAATTTGATCAAAACGTGTTCTAATTCTTGAATTAAGTTTTAAATATAATTGTATTTAAATTTAATCAAAATGTGTTTTAATTCTTGGATTAAGTATTTCTTAGGTGTCTCATGTATAATCACATTAATATCATATGGTGTTTATCTACTCCATACTTGTTTCTTTGTTGATCTTGAAGTCATTTGACCAAAATGTGTTTTAATTCTTGAACCAAATTCCTCAACTTTGAGTTTAATACTCAAATTATTTTATTGAAGGAATTATATATATCATTGATGATGTAGTTGTGGTGAGGGTCCCTTACTAGGTAGCGCAACCATGCAACAAACAAAATATCAATTCCATAAACAATAAAAAATTCAATCATTAAATCCACTATCACAACAAGCTTGTATTCATTTGCAATAGGAGTATAATGATTACAAGCAACACATGCCCAAGCAACAATATGGCTTTACAACCCTCACAACAATCTAGCAATACATGCCCTAACAACAAATATGGGTATTGCAGGTCCTCACAACAAACTCCCACTATTGAGATTTTGGCGTTTTTGTTAAGAAAAGGTGTGTTGTCCACCTTGCATAATGTTATAATGTAATATTTATTTATTTATTATGTGGTGCACCTAGGGAATCTAGGGGTAGGTGCATCATAAAGGTCTAACATTCTTGGGACCACTTTATGTGTTGTATGTAACATTGGTTTAAATATTTAATGTGGGGTTGCACATGGGAATAATATTAATATTGATTAATGATTTTGTAAGCTCATGTTATTAGTCACATGGTTTTATGTAATACCACTTGGTGGTTTTATGGGAGCTTATTTCTATAAAAGTAAACACATGGGTAGATGTCTAAGGTTGGACAGTTGAGTGATCCCACAATATTGGTTTACAATTTTTGGCCAAACTAGAGATTGAATTGATTTTTTTTAACTAAATCTTCACTTACGGGCACCTATAGTGGCTAAATCGCGATGAATTTGAAGATGATGCAAACTAGTGATTTGTGAAATTTTATCTGTAGATTTTACGTATATTTTTTCAAAAAAATTAAAATCAAATTGCACTTTTTTTTTATCTCATTCAAAAACTAGTTTTTAACAGTAACACCATTTTTAAAGAGTGACGTCATTGGCTAACACATAATTTTTTTTTCTATGAAAGATAAAATTCTTTTTTTTTTGAATTTAGATTCGTAACTACAATATCTAGTGCATGGAATTGGTTTCATAGCATTTCATTGAATACTTTTTTCTTAATTAAGTTTCAAATTCAAACTTTTGACAATTTAGACATGATTCACTGGCTAAAGCATAACTTTTTTGTATGTATCGAAAATTCATTTTGTTGTTGGATCAAGGGCCGATTGCACTAATATTTTTCAATTATTTTTTTTATAATCTACTATTTTTCACGTAATGTCTTGAGCAGAGGCATTATTGTGAATAACTTATGTTTAATCAAACTAAAAATAAAATACATAATAAAACCAAAACATATTAAAATTATATTTGATGGATAGCTCATTCTAAGGACTATCATCATCCTATTAGATATGAAGTCTGCTCCATTTCATCCTCAACTCGAGAAAGGCTTTGCGAGGGGGGAAAAAGGGGTTTCTTGAAAACCCCCTTTGAAAACCCCCCTTGACCTTCGAATAGATGGGGGTTTGCTCAAAGGTGTGTTCGAGCGATCCCCCCTTTTTTCAATTTTTTTTAATTCTAGAAAAAGTGAAAAATGGGGGACCCATCATTTAATAGGGTTTGCTTGAAGTTTGGGTTTGTTCAGACCCTAAGTTCATTTGAACCCCCCAAAACCCAAAATTTTCTTCATGGGGGCCTTTTTTGTAATTTTACTTCCTCAACGAAATTGTAAACTAGTTTTGTGGGATCACCCAATTGGTAGGTGAGCTCTTGTTAGCATTTGTGAGGGTTGAAGCATGGCATGGGATGTGTGATTACATGCTTGTTCACAAGAAGTGTTTGTAGAGGGTTTAACATTTTAAAGGTGTTCATGGAGGACTCTGAAGATGTATTGTAATGCCTATTGTTGAATAATACATGAATGATGAATACTTTTGTAGGCTAGGTTTTTCCTTCTTGAGAGTTTTCTAAAGGTATATATTGTGTCATCTTTGATGGTATGTTGTCTATTCTTTTGCATATAGATTATGAATACTTGTTTGCATAGATTTCTCTATTTGGGTTATGTGGAAATTATCTTGGGTGAATGCATATTTCCTTTTATTTGGTACCAAAGCCATGGTTGTGGTTTGTATAATCCTTGTTGGAGTAGATATGGTGTGATGGGTTCAGTTATTAGTCTATTTTCTATTATTTTCATGCATACTTTCAAACACATTTATATATACTTTTCAGATCATACTTCTATATTATGTTATCTTTTCATACTTATTATACAGCCTTGGACCTAAATCATAGTAATGGAAGTATGGTTATGACATAATAGTATTGCAAGGTTTATATGTAAGTATGTATGAAATGTGGATGAAATTATGTGATTAATTATGGTAGTTAGCTTTGTGCACATATTTTGTGGATTAATCTTTTGCATCCAAGGAGAAAATGTAGTCGTAACAACTGAAGCTATAACTCGAAGCAAAAGGAAGATTGGGACAACGAATCAGGGGAAGTGCCAGATCAAACTGAATGCAATAACTATTGTATGAAGACACCTAATGGAGTTGAATGTGCATCATTATGACAAGTTAATAAAGTGTTGGAAAAGAAGAACTCTTTTGTTAATAGGATTCTTCATAACTATTTGTGTGTTTTACATGCAAATTTGTTTCATAGGATTTAGTTCTATTAGGATTCTTCTTTCTTTTCAATTATAGTTTGAACAATTCAATCTTAAATATATGTTTTGATATTTAGGAGTGGAAGTTAATAATTGCAGTTAGTTGTTTTTTAAAATAAGACTCGCCCATGCTTGTATATAGTTGGCGGTTGAGTCCTTAGATTAGTGAGTTGATTTTAGTATTT
This sequence comes from Sequoia sempervirens, assembly GCA_007258455.2. NCBI lineage: Eukaryota > Viridiplantae > Streptophyta > Pinopsida > Cupressales > Cupressaceae > Sequoia > Sequoia sempervirens. The sequence goes on from VDFB02383939.1 coordinate 7,070, forward strand.
TGTTATCAGTTATTTTTTAGTTTTAGTTATCTACATACATGATGGTTATTTAGAATGATTTTCATTGAATACAATCTATGAAGAAGAATTTGTATAATCTTTTGTGATGTGCAATGAATGAAGTTCAATTTCACACGAATGCATAGAATCCTATATTTAGATTTGGTTTTAGTTAAGAACAACCACTTGAGTAGGCCACTCAAGGTAACTGTTCTTCACTTCATTTATAGTTGTTTATTTTTGTTCGGTAGTTTTTTGTTTATCATTTCTTCATGTTCATTACATGTAAGTTAAATTAGAATCTCATACTTTGATTAATTAATAATGAATGTTCATGAGCATGCATGCATTTGGTTAATTAATAGTACTCTGAAGGTTAGAATTAATTGAGTTGTTAGTTTTGATCAATTTGGAGTTGATACAATAATACTTTATTAGTAGCAGTTCAGTTATAGGTTAAGCTATAGGCACCTATTGCCATTAGCACTAGTTGTTTCTTTTACTATTTTGTAATTTTGCAAGTTTTCGGCAAGTAGAACATATTGAATAGGATAACTTAGACCTAGCCTTGATTCTTTGAAGGAACGTACAATGCAGCACCATCACAAGTTTACAAACCTTGGGTTGACATTTTAATGTAGTCTTTGCAATGTTGAGTGGATTGTTCAGTCACGGATACCTTTGAATTGTGTAGGTTCTACCAAGTTTACAATACATTAGTTTAGACTCTACATTTTTAGCGTCGTTGCGGGGGATGGTGCTATCTTTTTAGACTTCTTTTATGAGCTTTCATAGTTTACATTTTATTTTCAGCATTAAAACTGTTAGATTTACTCTTTTTTACAACACTAGACAGATACACTAACACTAAGCAGGACCACTACTATATAAAGCCATATTTCATGTATGTAGAGGTAGAGAGATTCTTTGGATACATTTTGTTATGTTGCTTGGATCATCAACCCTTCATTGGGCCCATGATCTTGGTTTGCATCACTTAAAGGCCACAACTTTTTTCATAAAGGCATTCAAACCTTTGGAGATATTTGGTACCTTCCCAACCTCAAGTACAAGAATTAGAATCAACTATAGATTGAATATCACCTCTCTAGTTGTGATAGTGTCAAGCAAATTAGATTCCATTAAGATGAACAAGGAGCTAGATTAGCAACTTAAGAGCATATAGAACCACATGAATCAGTTGGAAAAGAATCGACGAATCACCAAGAAGCTGCATGTTGGTATTGCAAATTCCATCAAACTTTCCATCACGAAAGCCATTCTTTATGACAAAGGTCGGGTAATTCAAGTAAACTTTCAATATATCAAAAATGTACACTATATAAGATCGTACCTTTCAAACTTAAATTTGAAACCATTAATATGATCGTAGAGAAAAAACTTAGATATTATTATTTGTTATTCTTCAAGTTTCAATTTAACTGGATTAGAATAACCTTTCCTTTAATAATCTGCATATAAAGTAACTGCCTTAAAGTTATTTGCCTCTTTAGTACTTTAGATCTACTTGAGCTAGTGTAACAAACTTTAGATGTTATAAACCCATTAAACTAATTATATGAAAAATAAAATTCTAGGGATTTTGAAATATTGTTTCCTATGAAAAATAGCCCATTAAACTAATTAAACAAGGAAGACAACCGAAGGTACAAAAATTTATTTCTTCAATTTTTTTTTAACATTTTCATATTACACTACCCTTGTGACTGCCCTTCTTAATCACAAATTCTGCCCTTGCAAATAGTCTCATAAGGATTGTTTACTTGATAGTTTGGTGCAATGTTCAAGACAAGCATAAGGATTTGTTCATGGCACTGTCATCTTGTGATTCATTGCCCCTTCTTTGATAGTCTCCTTACTGCTCACATTCATGGTCATAATCTACCCTTTGCACCTACTTTTGACTATGTGTGCCATGCCTTTGTTCTCTTATGTATTTGATTGGACTGCCTTCATATATCAAAACCCGCCTTTTATGTCAAAAGGATTTTCAAGGTGCAAGGAAGGATAAATCACTGTCCATTAATGATTGTTCACACATGACATTCAATTTGGTTCATAGTATGAAGTTGTATCACAATTGTTGGTGTAATTAAATGTCTTGTACCTTGTCCTAGGTCTTGATTACACCTTAGTTAAGTTTACTTAGGGACCACATAGGAGGTTGTTGGAGAATCTCCACTTTTGGTGGACTTGACATGTCATTACCTCATCATTTCCACCTTTTGTGGACACATCATGTTATTATCTCTCCACCTTTTGTGGAGTGATAACTCTTCATAGTTGTCTCATGTCATAAGATTCTGACACGTTTCATAATCTTATGCCCTTCTATGTTCTCACCTTGCCTATATAACCAAGGGGTCTCTCTCATTGTAATTAGAACTCTCTCATATCAATGACATTAAATACAGTTTATTCTTGTCATATTCTCTCTCTTTTCTTGTGCTTTCCATTTGGTCCATAGATCTTGGCATCCATAGCCAATTCTAACATGGTATCAGAGCAGGTTAGGTGCCATTGGAGAGTCTTATTCTGAATAGAGATTTTATATTTGAGGAGGTTCCGTTCGTGGCTCTTTATTGTAAGTTCACATCTGAGATTGCTAGTGCAAATTTGAGCTCACCATTGCATCTGGAAGGTTCGAGATAGTTGATTTTGCCTTTTGTTTCATCCAAATTGGACATACGAGGCCAAATCTAGGAGGGTTTGAAGCTGAAGAGTAGTTTCCAGATCCAAAAGGTAGCTACAATTTTGGAGCATTTTGGGTCAAATCCGACCTGGCCATCGCATCTAGAAGGGCCAAAAACCCTAAGATCGACTATCAATTCGTTCGATTCGAAGCAAGTCATCCAGTGAGGCAAAAAAAATTTTACCCGAGAGCCGTACAACCCCCAGGTTATCATAATTGTCGACGATATGAATTTTCTGATTAATAATTTATTCGTGGAAATTTTTTGAAAATTTTTTATAAAAATTTTCATTTTTTCCGATTGAAAAATCATTGTAAAATTTTTATATTAGAAAATTAAAAAAAAAAAACGAGAAAACATTTTACGCATGTAAGAATACGCAGGTACTTTGCCACTGTCCCGCCGGTCTACCCTCTGTACGAAGCCTTCTGCGTGGCCTTATGGCCGCGGACCCCACTTCCGGCAGACTCCATTCATAAAAGTTCAACTTGCCATATCAAAAATTTCGGCGAGCTTTATAAAAACCGGCGGTCTATTCTATAACCAGCGGCCTCCACAAAAATTTGGCGGTCGATTAAAAACTCCGAGCAACTCCAAAGAATATTTCGAGCATCCCGAAGATTCTGTCGAAGATTCTTATCACCGGCGACCTAGAGCATATTCTGTTAGGTAGAGAGAATATTTTTTTGTGACGCCCACTAGCCCATCAATTTTAATCGCTTAGACTGTTGATGTCATCACTGTGTCAGCGTGACATCAGCAGGTTCAAAAAAATTTTGCCCCCTCACCATTTCAGTTTTCATTTTTGCAGTTCATCTTTGAAGCTCCATAACTTGCTTATTTTGAGTCCTTTTTTCGAGCAATTTTTTTTTATTTGGGCTAATTTTTCATGCTCTACACATTGGTGCAATCAATTTTTGGTTTGGTGCTTGGTTTTTCTAGAATTTACAGATTCTCACAGGTGTTGCTGCTTCGTCCTCATTTTGGGAACTTTGGGAGCCCATATCTTGCTCCTACGGTAACATTTTTGAGTGTAGTTTTTTTTGAAAGTGCATGATTTTTCCTGTACTTCTCAGTGGTAGGATCATATTGATCTCATTTTGTACCAAAAATTGTACTTGATACTGTGGCCTATTTTGGCATTTGTAGGCACCAAGATCAAAGAACACTTTGTTGTTTTTGGCAAGTGGCAATTGTAAATGCACTAAATATAAAGTGCCAAATCAGATATTGCTTGGGGGGTTTCTTGATTGAGTGATTTGGGGGGGGTTTCTTGGTGCATTGCTTTGATCTGTTTGCTTTGCTCTTTCATTCTCATGGATCATTCTAAGGTTCCTTTGCTCACATCATATAATTATTCAACATGGCATCAAAATGCATGGAATATACTAATGACAGAAGGTCACTCTCTATATGTTGAAAATAAGGTACCTGAACCTACAGATGATGAGAAAAAGTTAAAATGGATGATCAAACATGCCAAAGCTCTTAGGTGTCTTTGTAGACTAGTTTCTCAAGATTTGTTATTTCAGATTTAATCATGTAAAAATTCTAATGAAGCTTGGGAAAAATTGAAAACATTGTATTGTACTACAGATGAAGTAAGAGGCTATCAAATTGATAATGATTTGATGAATCTTGATCCTAAAAACTTTGACAACATCCAGGACTACATCACTAAGGTTAATGATTTAAAAGAGCAATGCAAAGCATGTGGAATTGATAAGAAAGACATCCAGTTGGTGTACAATACAATGAACAAACTTGGTCCTAATTATGCTTCTTTTGTTTCTAGCTTTCATACTCATAGATTGACTATGGGGTCTGCATACACTACACCCTCATTTGCATCATTTTCTGAGATGTTGATACATGAACAACAAAAGATTATCTCAATGGGTCTCATCAAGACTTCTAAATCTCAGGCATTGTTGGTTAGTTAGGTGAAAGAATCAGAATCAGATAAGAAACCAAAGAAAGCAAAGAATAATCAACATTCAGATCAATCAAAGAAAAAATCTTCTTCTAAAGGAGAATCATCTAAGAAGGAGAGGCCTTTTTGTGCATATTGCAAGAAGGATGGACATGAAGAACACTATTGTTATAAGAAGGATATTGATGAGTTGAAAAATATTCTCAAAAAGAATCACATTGATTTTCCTTCTAGAATGTCTGCATCTTCTTCTCCTACTTCAAAACAGTCTAAAAAGGACAAAGGTCAAACATCAGGATATAAAGGACAAGCTCTTTGTGCTCATTCAAGTCCAGGATTAGGAAGATGGCTTCTAGATTCAGGAGCATCACATCATATGGCATCTTCACAAACTATCTTCTCTTCAGTCCAGCCTTGTAATATGTCTCCTATCTTGATGGGAAACAAATACATACATGAGTGTAACAGGGAAGGGATCTATTAGCATTGGGGAGAACACTTTTCAGGATGTCTTGTGTGTTCCTCATTTGACGAACAATCTACTTTCCATTTATCAGATTACACATGGTGGAGATGGGAGAACTGTGGAGTTCACTCTTGATTTGGTTATCATTCGGGACTTGGAGAGTCGAGAGATCATTGCTACTGGGGTGGTTGATCATTCATCTCAGTTGTATTCCTTTGCACAGTTTTCTTCTGATGATGATAATGTTCCTTCGACTATTGATCATATGAACCATGATTCTGAGGAGACATTTGGCTTTTTGAACTTGGGCATACTCACATAAGATCCAGTACTTGAGCCATGCATTTCATCTCCTCTATCTACTGTTGTACTTAAGGATACTTGTGTTACTACAGTTTTGGCTCCTAGTGATTCAGTACAACAGAATTTTGATTGTCTTCCAGATAAGGCTACTTTGGATGACTTTCTAATAGGTATTTTAGACTTGTTTGTGGAGTCTCATCTTGCGGATTTGGAGGACACCATTGATAGCATTCATCTTCTCTTTGATGAAGATGTACCTTCTTCAGTTGTTGTGAGGGAACACCTTGACCCTCTTGTTCATTCTCTACATGATCATTCTTCACAGATTGGCATGAGTGTGGATACTTTTGGACAACATTTGGAGGAGGCTTCTTTTTCTTTAGAGGGGATATTCTTGTCTTTGGATCATGTTTTACATTCTTCTCTACTAGATGTTGGATTATCCTCTTCAGCAGTGTGGCCTAGAACGCCTGATTGGAGTGTGTCAGCTTTTGGCATTGACATGGAGACACTTGAGCATGCTTCAGAGACACCATCATACATTATTCATATTTCTGACATCCTGCATACATCCATGGTTTTGTTTCTTCCCAAGGGGAGGAATGTTGTTCAGCGCAATTGGACCATCATTGCAGGAGACGCAACATTGAGGGGGGGCTACCTTGTCTCTCTTCTACTTCTCTCTTATGGGGGGGTCTTTTTCCTCACATGGGGTTTTTACCTTCTCATTCTTCATTGAGAGTATTTCACTTTTTGTATTTCATCTCTCTTTTGAGGGGGAGTTTTCCCATGAGGTTTTCTCCCTTTCCTTGCTTGTGAGAGATTTAATTGATTGCATTGTGTGTACATGGGTACCTAATATGGCCTAGTAGCCGAGGACCCATCTTGCATTGTTTTCTTTTGTGTACATTCTCCCTAAGTTGCACTTAAGGGGGGGTGTTGGTGTAATTAAATGTCTTGTACCTTGTCCTAGGTCTTGATTACACCTTAGTTAAGTTTACTTAGGGACCACATAGGAGGTTGTTGGAGATTTTCCACTTTTGGTGGACTTGACATGTCATTACCTCATCACTTCCACCTTTTGTGGACACATCATGTGATTATCTCTCCACCTTTTGTGGAGTGATAACTCTTCATAGTTGTCTCATGTCATAAGATTTTGACACTTGTCATAATCTTATGCCCTTCTATGTTCTCACCTTGCCTATATAACCAAGGGGTCTCTCTCATTGTAATTAGAACTCTCTCATATCAATGACATTGAATACAATTTATTCTTGTCATATTCTCTCTTTCTTTTCTTTTGCTTTCCATTTGGTCCATAGATCTTGGCATCCATAGCCAATTCTAACAACAATCATAAATTCTTTGACTGCTACCCTGCATTTTCCATTTGTACTTTTGCATTAGAATGATATTTATGACTGTCTCTTTATTTTCTCTATGCACCATAGCCACTGATACCCTTTGATGGTGGATTTTATTGTCACTGTGATCTCCTTTAACAAGCTCTACCCTCTGTACTTTTGGCTATCATTAGGTTCTATGGACTATTGACTTGGGAAAATCTGCCTCTTCACATAACTATGCCACCATATGACTGTTATTATCATTGGCAAAGATTGCTTTCACAGCCTCAAGATCATTGTCCTTTGCATTTTGTGCATTGATCTTTGTGATGACAATCTTATCAATGACTCTTAGCATGATAAAGTGATATTACTATCCTTCATATTCTTTGGGGCTCTCACTTTTTGTCCATTGTAAACTATGATTGTCCCTCTTTGATGTTCAAGAATGTCCTCCTTGTTCAATACCTTTGGCTGCCATCAATTTCTTTGGAACATTACCCAATGCTCAAAACCTATCATGTGACCTCTACTCACTAGTAGAATTTGGCAAATAAATGACTACGTGACCAAAAATTTTAGTCATTGATTAAAAATTTTAGTCACATGACTAACACTAGTAGAATATTGCAAATAAATGACTAATTTGGTCATCGGGTAAAATCACAACTAAATGACTAAATAAATGACTAATATAGACAAATAAAAATAACTAAATAAATGACTATTACTCTATTCTTTTTTCTTTCGAATTTGATCATAATCCATAGAACTTAAGCCCCCCTCATGGACCCCTACCTAAACAGGTCATTTATAATATACTTTTAATATTATATTATATTAATAATATTTATATTATAATATAATATAGTATTTATAATATACTATATTATAATAATATAATATACTATATTATAATAATATAATATACTATATTATAATAATATAATATACTATATTATAATATTATAATATAATATTATATAATATCATAATATTTATTTATTTTTGATTCATCACAGGAGCAAAGCTGCGAATTTATATTGATAATAGCAAAATGTTACATCTGTTCCATTCATCCCCATAAGGGCCATTTACAAAATTTGGCATTTCTCCATCAATTTGAAAATTACAGAGAAAGCAAGCAGACAAAACACCAAACACCAAAACACCATTCACCCTTTTATCACACAATCACCTAAGCATCATCATAGAATCGACCAGAGTCCACCAAGTTTGAAAAGGCATGGCACCATTCCATTTCGACCACTGCGTCCAAACTCAACTGTCGGCTCAGGAACTCATAACCCACTGATGCCCACTGCCTATGACATTGCAACTCTTCTCCTTTCAATTCTAGAATGAAAGGATTCCATACCACTTCTATGCCTGATCAAACATTTGAACCATGTCATCCAACCATGGTAATCCAACTCCAAGTAGAGCTATTGCAACGGTGTCAATGTCTCCAACCAGTATTGAGCCCTTAAAAACCCAACACAACAATAGCAAACATCTATCCTTTGGTAAATCCATGTCCATTAGTGACGCCAAAAACCTGGAAGAAATGTCTAAATTAGCCCTCATGCAATTGCTTGAGAAGCAATATGACTTTTTGAGCCGTTTATCTAAGATGAAGCCAAAAAATGAAGCCTCCTTCTTGGAGCTTTTCAGTTTGATTGGCATATCCATTAATTTGATGCCCATTGTTATATTGATTTGCTTGATAAATAGAGGGCTAACCTAAATCTGCATTTATCGTCGGCCACCAGTTTTATTCCACATTGTCCTTTCAATTGCAAATTGGGTGGATCGCGTAGGCAGTTCAATTAATACACATGAGTCTTCAGCTCCACTATTGCCAAATTCCCTATTAGAAAATTTAAATGTTTTTACTCAATGGTTATCTCTGGATGTGTTATGTAGGCTAGCGCTACTTTGGGTTTCTCACAAGGCAACTTTCGTGTACTTCCAATTTACCTGTATAATTATGTGACATCCTAAAAGAAGAGCCCATCCTTTCTAATTGAATGTCCTTCGCTTGCTTGAGGGAGGCATTTATGGATGCTTTCTTTCTCACTTGCCAAGTGTCAAGGCCCATGAGCCAAATCTAGCCATCCTGACATAAACAATAATCCCTAACAACACATGGGCCAATATATTATAATATTATTATGTAATATTATATTATAATATTTATATTATATAATATTATAATATTATATTATATAATATTATAATATTATATTATATAATATTATAATATTATATTATATAATATAATATTTAATGTAATATTATATTATATTATAGTATAAATGTTATATTATAATAATATATTATATTATTAATATTCCATTGCAAAAAAAAAATAGCGGGCTTAATGGGCGGGCATAATGGGTGCCATAATTTTCATTTTAATCGACATACTCTAAACCCCTCGTCAAAACCTTATTTTCAGGTTGCAGCTCACCAAATCGGAGAAGTGAAAGGTCAAAACCAGCGAGGAAGAGTTTGGAGGAGGCGAAACCAATAGCGGCAGGGAAAGTGGAAAAATCTGCAGGTAAAGGATGCCTTAATATTAAAATTTAAATGTGCTCAGTATTAGTATTAGGATCTTCTGAATTTTTCAAGGATGCATGTTAAAACCTAAATGTGCTCAGTATTAGGATCTTGGCCATAATTTTCATTTTAAAAACATACTCTAAAACCCTGGGTCACCAAATTGGAGAAGTGGGGTGCGTATCTACTGGCTGAGGTGTGGTTAATCTAAGAAATAAAATTTCATTTTCCGTGCCAATACATCTTCCCATGTTGGTGTCAATTCATATGTGAGACGAAAAACCAAATGCTACTAACTTTTGAAGCAAAATATAGTGAAAATAAAAAGGTCAATTAATTTCTAGCTTGTGAGGTAATTGGGCATGAAGTTTAGAGTCATCAAAAATAAAATGAATATTCCTCAAAGCTTCCAATATCTATACCTTAGCTTGATGTGAAACTTCAAGTGGATGGCGTGGCATTCGAAGTATTATTTTACATACTTTTAAGCCATTGATTTCCTTCAAAAAGGGATCGTTCCATCTTCCTGGAGAAAAAAGTCAGAAATGCTAGTAATGGAATAATACTAGCACTTGCACCTATAAGAGGTTCAAGAGATTCGCCGATAGAAAATTAAAGCTAAAATTTAATTGAATATTCACTTTGGAAATGAAATTAAATAAACAGTTTTTGTTATCTATTAAAAGAAAGTAGTTATGGTTTGTGATTTCAATACAAATGTCCTAATTCCATAGGTGTTCTACCCTGAATCTCATTGATGGATTGATCAATAAACATTAGGAGCCCAATGTGATTTTCTACAATTTGATGGTGATTAATGACAACCCTAAACCATAGGTAAGACAAAATACAATGGCATGAACCCAAAAGCACCAATCACTACATTAACATTCCCAAAGAAAGGTAGCATTTCTGCCAAAAGTGTGGCAATGGCTACTGTTGTCCTTAAAATCAATCTGGGTAACAAATTTCGTTGAGAAAATCTTCCCATTTTAACATTTGCAGATTTTCATTCTAGGACTTCAAATGCTGGTTGCAAATAGACCTGGCAAGTTCAGTGTCAAAAGCAAATCAATTACATTTCCTACTCACAATTGATGATGGACTGATAAGTTACAATCCCAAACATTTTATCTCTACAAATTGATTCTTAGTTTTGCTCAAAAGAAGTGGGGATAAATTAATCCCAAAGCTTTTATAGACTAATGGGATCTAAATAGATCTAATCTCTTTGACTCTGCTTTAACTCTCTGAAATTTTTATCTTCTTTCAACTATGCACTTCACCCTTATTTTCTTCTTTGAAACATTTCAAAGCTGTACCAAATTAATAACTGAACAACTGCAATAAATTCTTCAATTGTCCCACCATTCCAACGCAGATACTTGGAGAAACACAAACAAGTTTTCCATGACTAAAAACCATTTGGGAAGAAATAGAGGCCCCTCAGATGGGACAAAATTGTTGAAGATGATTCCTTTTTCCTTGTTTCCAAATGCCTAGTAGTCTAAAATTTCCAGAGGAGAAAGTGGACACCACCACTACATAACATACAAACAATCCTTTGACTTGATATTCTTTTAACATGCTAGACTGCTCACATCCCTACAAAATGCAAATCCTACCATGTTTCCTCCATTGTATGAGGCGCACCCAAGCTTCATTTTACTTAGATCAGAAAGATAACTTGCCAAGGCTTTAGGTTTAAATAGAACTCATTGTTTCTTTGTTTATAAACAAGCGATTTTCCTTATAAATTTCAATTATCTTCTTGACAAGTGTAGAAGCATTTTATCATATTCTGCAAAGAGAGCAATGTCATGCTAGAAAAACATTCTTGAATAGTATAGACTTGAATCTACAAGTATCTTTAAACCCTTTGCTATAGATTGTAGCTTTCACGTTTAACATAACAGCATGGCATCATGGCCTTTATTAGACCAGCCATTCTAACAACCAAATTTCAAAGAGCATTGGAGAGATTAAACAAATTAACAAATGCGACTATCAAAAAGATTAATACAGTTTTGCATATAGCATACCACTTTCCTTCAAATATTGTAGTCCACATTGGAATTTTAGTTGTATGAGAATTGGTTACCAGAAGACTCGTACCCATTCCCTGACCCCTTGTTTTCATCTTCCCTATTGAAAACACTGAACATCTCAGAGACACATATAGGGACATCTCCAAACAGCAGACTTGACTCTCTCTATGTCCCATGATAGTTTCCCTTAAAATTGGGAAACTTCCTATAAAAGCTTCTTATCATATCATTAAACTTATATTTGTTATTCTCCTTAGGTGCTAATATTTGGCTGAAAAAAGCTAAAAGATATAATGAAATATGCTAGGCACAAGGAAAAAACTAGTAAGAAGAAAAACAATAAAAAGATTTAAGACATGTCTAAGTGTATTGAAGATTTATCAATTGATTGAAAATTTAACTGTTTATATCATGATGAGGATTATCAAATATCAATAAAATTATTCTTTGCTTTCGTTGGCATTTATTTTAGTACTTAAAGTTAAAAATATTAGCTTTTTAATTTTTTACAATTTACATTTTTTGAAGTTCCATATCAATTGTGTATTTTTTTCCCTAAATTTAGAGTGTGGAGGTTTAAACAAGCTCCCTAATTCCATTGGCAAGTTGTCACAGCTGCAACGCTTGAGAATAGAAGGGTTTAAAAGTTTAAATAACCTCCTTGATTCTATTGGAAACCTGTTGTAGCTGCAACACTTGATCATAAAAGATTGTAGAGGTTTAAATAACCTTCCTTATTCCACTGGCAACCTGTCATGTCTATAGTACTTGAAAATAGTAAGTTGTAGAGGTTTAAATAACCTCCCTAATTCCATTGTCAACCTATCACAAATGTAGCATTTGAACATAACAAGAAGTTTCAAAGGTTTAAATAACCTCCTTGATTCTATTGACAATCTATTGTAGCTACAACATTCAAAACTAAAATATTGTCATGGTTTAAATAACCTCCTTGATTCCATTGGAAACTTGTCACAGCTGCAACCTTGAACATAGAAGGTTGTGAACATTTAAATAACCTTCTTGTTTCCATTGGCAACCTTTCACAACTACAACACTTGAACATGGTAGGGTGTATAGATTTAAATAACCTCCCTCATTCCATTGGCAACCTGTCATAGTTGTAGCACTTGAACATATGAATAAGTGAATTGCTTTCATTAGTCTATTGGTGGAGCTATGAGGGGAGTTCCCCAAATGTAGTAATGTTATGCTAATAGTGACACTATCGGTGTAACATTACTACATCAGGGGAACTCCCCTCATAGCTCCACCGATAGACCGATGAGACAATATCGACATCACTAGAACATATCAAAGGAAGATAACACAACGTACCACCAATTTTTTGCCACTCAAAAAATCATGAAAATGAGGTGTGCCATGGATTTTTGTATGGGGATGAGTTTCATAAAACTAGAGTCCTCTAAACTAATCAATCAGTCAGAGTTTCAAAGTCAAAGCCCCCATGATTGATCCAAAGAACTAACTTGCTCTTTAGTTTTTGTATCTGATCTTGAATCCAAAAATTCTTAGTTTAACTTCTGTTCTTTGGAGGACTTCATGTATAGGGGCTGAGTCTCAATCCCATCTATTCCAGGAGACAACATTTATTTGCAACTCTATGGGGTTTTGGATATTACACTTCAATCTAATTGCTCATGTTCTTGAATCAAATTATTTGAAGAAGAATTACTGAAATTTGTAACTAATATTTTACTGCCTCTTTTCATTTCATGACATCGTATCCATCTATGTATTAAGGATAGTTATTGTATAAGCCAAGTTTTCTATGATTATGGGCCTCTTTAATTAACCAAATACTTTCCATCTGTTCTCACTCAATCCACTCCATCAGAGTCTTCGAGACAGAATTCATCTTCATTGAAGTGAGCCTACTCATGTATAGTAGTAGCATCTAGATTATTAACATGTATGTTGCAACATGTTTCTCTGATAACTTTTCTAGTATAGAGAGCTCAAATAAAAAGTATTGGCACTAGTTTCTGGAAATAAAATTTTCAAGTAGATTTTTAACTGTGTTTTATATAGTTAAAGATGGCATGCTGGAAATGATGTAAGAGTCAAGGAAACCATGTAAATTGTTAGAAGCAATTAACAACAATTTTTGAGCTCTTATATGAAATTGCAAAAGCTCTTATCCTCAAGGTAGTTTTGCAGTAACTTCCATGTTTTGTGTCAATTACAGAAAAATTACAATTTCTTTGACATTGAAGGAAATGCTATCCCAGGTGATTCCTTGGAGTGAAATCCTTTCCCAAGAACCAATTCACTCAATCAAAGGAGAGATCCTACCATATTTACCAAATTGCATAGAATGTATACACCCTATTTATTTGACTTGTCTTTAAGCTATGGCTTAGCCAAATTGAATTGGGCAAAACATGTCCTCAGTTTTTCAGCCCCTTACACATTTTTCAAAGCTACCTCTACATTACTCAAGGTTACAAAAGGGCACATGATGGAATCAAATGGGACCAAAAGACTCCCACATTTCACATCAATCCCACTCCCATTTAGTAGTTGACACATGAATTGTGTAGAGATGGTCAGTAGCAAAAATGAACCATAATGCCTATATGCCTTAGGAGGGGGGATAGATGAAAAGAAATCTCAAGTATTTCTCATGCATTTCACCATCAAGTCATTTCATGCCTTTGAAGTACATGGGAATCTCCATCCCACAAAAAATGGCAAGACAAAAACTAGCAATCACTGATTGGAAATTTCAAAATTATGCTAGACGACTGTAGAATAACTAGCTAACCCAATTGTGCAGAGATGGCACATCAGTAGCAAAAATGAAGAAAATAATCCCCCATAACACCTATATGTCTTAGAAGATGGCATAATGAAAAGAAAGCACAAGTCTTTCTCATGCATTTTACCATCTAGCTATTTCATGCCTTTGAAGCACCTGGGCATCTCCATTTGCCACAAAAACTAGCAATCACTAATTGGAAATTTCAAAATTAAGCTAGATAACCGTGGAACAATTAGCTAAACCTACTAGGCAGAAATATGTTAATCAAATCTATTTTAAAATCTCATGTACTCAAATAATAATCAGGGCTTGAAGTGTTCGTTTCTCCTTGAAATATTTAAAAATGAATGGGTTTCTTTGAAGTACCTACAATGAGAGGCAAATCTCCTCCTACTTGCATGTAGAAAAGACAACTAATCTTAAGAATAGGGATGATCAGGGGAAAGGATCCAAAACTTTTCAACAAAGCCTTCAGATTCGTGTTCTCTAGAAGCTTTATACTAACAAACCCAATCTATCTAAGCCTTTCTCATATATTGTCAAACAATATCTCAAAGATATCATTTTCTAAAGCAAGACTACCACAAACCATTTATGATGAAATTGTATCTCAATTTCATAAGAAATTCCTACACAGACCAAGTCAAACATAACCCAAAATTATCATAATTAAAAAAATTGTAGGATCTGAAAACAGTATTGGACTCATAATAACTCGTGGCCAAGCTAGAACAAATGGACTTAAATGAAAGCATAGAAATGCAATAATATTGAATCTGCCCTGAAAAACAGAGATTATGCAAGTACAAACAAATTTGAAACTAGAAGATTGTGAATCATCATATCATCCACAAAGAAGTAGCTGATTCAGAGACGGGAAAAAAAAGACATTAATATCCATAGTTGTGTAAAAAAGAGGAAAGAATCTCTTTCCTTCCTACAAATCAAAAATTAGAGTTCCTATTTGGAGGGAAATTCGATGACTCTGAGTTGATGTGCATCACACAAATTTTGAATGGCCATAGGTTATGCTTGATGAAAAAAGAAAATTAGCAGACATGCAAATCATGGCACGTGTCAATATATAGCGAAAATAATTGCTATCAAAAAATCAGAGATAAATTATATTCAAGCTTCACATAGAATCCATACATATATTCATATCAGAAATGGGATGTGACCTATGATGTGCTACTTAGCCACTTGTTACAAATGTATTGTCAGTGAAGGAATAAACAAAAATGTACCTTACAATCAAAACAGAGAAAAATGATCTATTTAGTATATACATAATAGATTTCCAACTTGAACTCCCAATTCTGACCAGATCACTTTAGAAAATATGTGAAACTTTCCCCTATGCCCATGCAAATTCAGAGAAAAAAAACATTATGATTTGAGGGCTTGCTCTTGCTAATAAGGAGGAAGTATTCAAGCACAGTTCAAAAGCTCATGGAGTTACTCGCTAACTCATGGGTATACTTACAACCATTCAATGTGCTCATGGTTCAGATGTTTTTCAATACAACACCGTCATTTCCTTCTCTTTTCCCAAATGAAGGGGAAATGATTGTTGGGACAACATGAGTTCTTTTCATGGATGATATTTCAACTGGACTAGACACTACTACAGCTTACCAAATAGTAAAATGCCTGCAACAATTTTGTTCCCATATGGATGCAACAATTCTCATGTCTTTGCTTCAACTTGAACCTAAAATATATGAACTGTTTGATGACATTATATTACTTTCAGAGGGACAAATTCTCTATCATGGACCCAAAGTGCATGTACTTGAATTTTTTGACACTTGTAGATTCCAATGCCCTGAGAGGAAGATCCCTACAGATTTCTTACATGAGGTATGTTCTTTCTAGTTCTTGGATTGAAAAACTAATAACAATATATACTATATATCATGAATATATGTGTAACTTCACATAAAATTTTCACTTTGACCAACTATAGAATCAATCCACATACAATAAAAATAGGTAGCTACTTCTAGCCACATTTATAGTTGCCTCCATGGACATTAGAAAAACACATTTTTCTCTTCAGAGTTGTCTAGATTCTACTGCATTAGAGCTTTTAGTGATGAATCATTTTTCCTCACAAATCAATTTTCTTTCCAAGGATGGGTAAAGGAGATGATTCAAATGCTAGAGTTAGAAACTATCAAGCAGTAGAATCTAGAAAACTTAATACAAAAAATTCTATGAAAAATTCCATTCTTTAGCATATTTTTACATGAGCATTCTATCATATTGCAAAGTTCATGTTTCATACAATTCAAACCTTTGCATTCTCAATTTGAAACTTAGCACAATCCTAGAGAATCTTTCCATGAGAAAATCAACTCATTTAATTTGTAGGTAACTCCAACAAAAGATCAACAGCAGTATTGGGCTAACAAGACGACACCATATCACTTTGTATTTGTCAAGGAATTTACAAATATGTTCAAAATATTTCATGTGGGTTCCTATCTTTCCAATGAATTATCAACACCATATGACAAAAAGAAAATCCACAAAGCAGCTTTGTTACTTAATACACATTGTGTCCCCAAAACAGAGATATTTGAGGCCTACTTTGCTAGAGAATGGCTTCTTTTGAAGCACAACTCCTTTTTCTATGTATTCAAGATTGTATAGGTAAGCTTGTGTAAATATGAGATTTGTATCTAATAATTTTCCATGTTAATAATCCTTACCATGGAGTTCTTAATACATGACTAACTTGAAAATCACTCTTTTGGCATCTCTTGTGAATACTAATTTACAATGATTTTTTCTTATCTATGTAATGTAGTATTCCTTATTTATGGTATAATATTTAAACAGGTTTCTTAAATAATGAAAGCTTCAAATATACGGATAATATAGAAATGCTAGTATGTTATGAATAAAATTTTCAAAAATGTCAAAGACCAGTCATATGAATATTTCGCCCCATCACCTTCCATGTCCCATCCCCCATTCTTGTACCCTGGTCCCTGTCTTTGTCCCCATGCTAATATCTTATTCAAATATCATTTCTTGGATTTTACTGTACTTCAAGGCCTCCCTTTTTTGCATTATTGCATCTCTATACCCCAAAAAGGGAACTACATAGAATAAAGTTTTTGTAGCATTCAATCTACTGAAAAAATCCTTAAATTTTCCCTTTTAATAAGCTTTATGGTGAATGTTCATATATGCAAATTATTTTCATGGCAGTAGTAGCAACTACAGTATTCCTGAGAACCCATATGCATCAAATAAATGAGGATGATGTAAATGTATATCTTGGAGCTCTGATTTTTAGTCTCCTTGTCAACATGTTCAATGGGGTTGTAGAACTATCGTACACAATTAGCAGGTTACCTGTGTTCTTCAAGCAACGAGACCTATTTCCTGCATGGGCTTTTGCTATTCCAACCTTATTGTTAAGCATTCCTATCTCAGTTGTGGAGGGATTTTCTTGGGTTTTTGTAACTCACTGTGGAATAGGATTTTCTCCTGAAGCCAAGAGGTACTCTTTTACAGTTCCCATTATAATGCTTGTTATGTATTTACACAGATACCCATGATATTATGATCTTACATGTTGTATGTACACTAGTAATTGGGAATGTTTGAGTTCTTAAAAAATATGGTGGGAACAAATCAGGTTATTCCCTTCTCTTCATCTAACAGTATCATTAGTCATGCAGTTTTTTTAGGAAATTCCTTATATTGTCTCTTGTAAATCAGATGTCAGCTTCTCTTTTTCGGTTATTGGCAGCAATTTGCAAGACAGTACTAGTATCCTGTAGTTTATCAAATTTTTCTTTGTTATCTATTTTCATGCTTGGAGGTTTTGTTATTCCTCAAGGTTTCTTATTCATCATGTTCATTTTCCATTATGAATTCAAATGAATTATGAACTAAATTATAGTTGTATTAATTAATGACAAAAAAATACATCAATGAGATTGTCAAGAGATTGCTCTCTAGAACAAGAAGGGAATTTCTAAGGAATCTCCAAGGTTATCCAAAGAAGCTTGTAGCATATTGTTATAAGCTTTATGACCTTTTATTTGCAGAGAAGATTCCCAAGTGGTGGATCTGGGGCTACTGGTCCTCACCAATGATGTATGGACAAAATTCCCTAGTGATAAATGAGATGCTTGCTCTGAGATGGAATAAAGTAAGCTTTCATTTTGTTGATGAGTATAGCAGTATCGTCCGATTCCTTCCAACATGAATCTCTTGGAGAAAATAATTAAATCGGCTATTTATTTGTTATATACGATTTTCTTGAAGAGGCACTTCATTTCATAAATAATGATTAAATATATTTAATGAAGAGATGTGAATTAAATGAGGAGACATATTTTTTTAGGTGGCCGACTTATTGTTTAGTAAAAGATATATTTCTTATTGAGGCCAACATGCTACTTTGAAAAGGCACGTTTCTTCCATTACTTGGTATATATATACCATCATTTGTACTCCATTTATCATTCAGTTCATTTGATAGTCATTCATATTCAGTCAAGTTAGATACCATCTTCTATCATATGCGAGTTACTCTTCAAGGCAGTTCGACTAGTTGGAAACTGAGTTTCATTCCATCTGGAGATAGCAGTATATTTCTATGTGTGCATCAGTCTATGATACTTGTTATTGGCCTTCATATTGGCTCATTGTAAAGGCAACATTATTGTGTTGATTCAATAATATAAGAGATATTATTGGCTAGGTTTTTCTCCCTCAAGAGGAGGGTTTTCCCAGGGTATCTGTTGTGTCTTGTGTTGTGTTTTGAATTAATTTATGTGCATGTCAATCTAATCATAAAATTTAACACATTTTACTTGCATGCTTAATCTTTAGTCATTTTTAATTATATTGTATCAATGTATACCATCCAGTTTTATAGTTTTTACTTTTTTCTTTAAATTTTCATGAATGAATCTCTTCATAGGTACCAACCAATGTTGGACACTACCTAAATACTCTCTATTTTGAATTGATAATTGGTTGCAGAGCATTCATGGCACATTGATTTTGGGACTTGAAGTACTCAAAAGCCGCCATATATTTCAGAGAGGCTACTGGTATTGGATAGGGGATGTTGCTTTGTTGGGGTTTATATTGGTCTTCAATATTTTATACACAATTGTCCTTACATACATAAATCGTGAGTTATTTTAGTGTCAATGCATATATTTTTCTTATTCATTTTGCTTATAAATTATTTTGTTTCCTACATGTTGACCAATTATCATATTTGTGTAAAGCTCTTGGGAAGCCTCAATCTGTTTTGTCTATAGAAAGCATTGCCAAATAGCAAGGTTCCCAGTATGACAATATGACACATAAAGAACCCCAGGTGTTTTCATTATGGGCCAAGGATAAGAAATTGGAGCATTTCTCCTCAAAAGACTCTAAAAATAATGCAAGTAACAAAAATCCTGCATCTCAATTTAATTCATGCATTATTCACTGTCCATATCTTAATGATCAAAATCCACCAGCAACATAATAGTTTATAAAGTGCAGAAGATAAATAGGAGGAATAAGTTAGAAAATAAATAGGTCACCAGGAAATAGACATTCTCTAGACAAGATCTTCCATTATAGGAAATAGTAGGATCTTTATCTCTTTAGATATATATTTGGAATATTGATTATTTACATGTCATGTATAAATTGACCTGATGTAGCATTGTAAATGGAAACCAATTTACTTGTGGAGATGTTGTAAATTAGTAATTACAAATAAGGCATAGAAATCTTCTGTAAGCTCTGTTGTATATTTACTGCATCCCATATGTACTATTTCCTAAAATGGAACATAAGATGCAGTCATGTTGTGTAAATACTAAATAGTAAATTCTTTAGTACCTCTCTCCATACTAGGGGTCCTATTGAACCTTCTGATGATGTGAATAAAAATGCTTTATTATTATTCTGTAAAACCTGACAAGATTCTAAAATGCTTAGCAGTACATGTATGCACAGTGCAAATGGATGTAAGTATATTAAGGCTGGTGTCCAAAAACCATGTAGCAGGTAAAACAGATTTAGAAGCAACAACATCTAGTTCTCCAAAGTGATGGATGATTCTTCCGTTCAAACCATTAACAATGTCTTTTAATGATGTCCAGTACTTTGTTGACATGCCTCAGGTATAGATGAATCTTATATCTTGGAAGCCAATGTCTGTTTTCTTTTATTCTAACTTATATTTGAGAGCTATCTAGTTTTTGATGTCCTTGAAATTGCTACAGGAAATGACTCAACAAGGTGTGACTGATAAAAGACTTCAACTGTTGTGAGATGTGACTGGTGTGTTTAGACCAGGGGTTCTTACAACTTTGATGGGAGTTAGTGGGGCTGGAAAGACAACACTTATGGATGTATTGGCTAGAAGGAAGACCACTGGATATATTGAAGGGGACATCAGAATATCTAGATTTCCTAAAAGGTAAGAGACCTTTGCCCAAGTTTTTGGTTATTGTGAATAGAATGATATACATTCTCCACAGCTAACTATGAAAGAATCTTTGATATTCTCTAAATTTATACGTCTTCCTAGGGAGGTTGATAAGATGACCAAACTTGTAAGTCCAAACTCTAGTTTCTTCTTGTTTACTCAATTCTTCCATGTCTCATTTTAGCAAGGCTCCATGGATTTCCCTGACTCAGTAAGCTCTCAAACTACAGACCTTTGTGGAAGAGATCATGCAACTGGTGGAGTTAGAGGACTTACGAGATGCATTAATTGGATTGCCTAGTGTAACTGGTTTGTCAACAGAATAGAGAAAACACTAAACAATTTCCATAGAGCTTGTTGCAAATCTATCTATTATTTTTATGGATGAACCAACTTCAGGACTAGATGCCAGAGCAACAACAATTGTGATGCAAACTGTGCGTAACACTATTAATATAAGAAGACTACTCCATTTATTGAAGATCTTAGTTTTTATTATACATGAGATTCTGAGTTTAGAAGACTTTTTAGAGTCTTGAAAATGAATCATTTACTATATTAAATATTGTTTAGTAAGTGTCAAGGTCTCACAATGTGTTGTTCATAGTTGTAGGGTTTTGTGGGTTTGCAATTGCCTTTGATTTGTGGGTTTACAATTGCATTTGATTTGTTACTATTGATTTTCTTGTAAAGACTAATTTAGTTTTTCTAAAAAAAATCATTGCTATCCTTTGACAAACAATTTCTCTCTTTCTAGGTGGATCTCATCTGTAGTTCCTTGCCAATAAACCCAAGTCCAATTATTTTGAGTAGGAAAAGAAATTTGGTGGATGGGTGTGTGGATAGTGAGTCCTTTAGGCCTTCTAGCAAATTTAACACTAAAGAGGACATTGAGAGACCTAGAAAATTGAGATGTCTTGACAGGATACCTTCACTTTCTGAAAGATTGCTTTTAGCTTTAATTGTTGAAGAAGACTCTGCAAAAGCAAATAGAATTTTTTGTGATGGACCACAAGATGACTGTGTTCATCAAACTTCTGGATTAATTTCAGGCATTGCTGCATATGACATCCAATCCCAGGATATGGACTTGGACCAAAAAAATTTATTGGAACTCCAAAGCATTGGACTATTTCCAGAATCAGTGGTATTTTCTCCAATCTAACTTTATCTCTATCATTGTTTATGGGAATTTTTGTATTATTTTATACTTTAAAATTACATGCCTTAGGTTTTTAGTTTCCTCTACAATTTTCTTTTAATTCACTACAATTTCCCTTTTTTAGCCAAACCTAGCACCGAGAGAAGATGACGAAATAAAAATATGTATTTGTAAGCTTAAGGATAAGCTCCAGCAACAGGTAATTTTCATCAAAATCTCTGACTGTACACCAATATTCCATCTTATTTCTTGCTTTCCTAAAAATTGACATGTCTCACCAAGTTATAAAAAATGATGGGAATGTTGATATATTTAATAGATCCATAAGAAATCATAGAATGTTCTTGAGAAAGAACACTTTTCAATTTTTTCAATGTGATTGATTTCATTGTCCTATAGATTAAGTGAAATTTTCTTTTACATATGATCCAATTATTTTTATGATCTTAATCAAGAGTGGTACCATTGCATATTTTATGTTTGAGTATTTATATAATATTGTGGTTGATGAAAGTCAGAAGTATCTTACCATACGATGTTGCCTCTCTAGGTATCCAAAAACAAATGCCATGTTCGCAAACTGGAAAAAGCTCTCTTGAAAGGAAGGGAAGTTGAAGAAAGGTACATTAATTTATAATGTTGTTTTCTAGCAACATATGCTCATTCAATAACATGGTTATTGAAGATTCTTGGTGTTTTTCACCTCATTAGTTTGATTTTTGTTTGGCTAAGCAATGCTCTACAATAAAAGATAGTTAGGCTTATTATTGGACATGAATATACACTTTGTATTTTTCCTCTACTCTGTATTTTCTAACATAGTATTGAAGGAAAATTTTGGTGCAAACCTTAATTGCAAAGAATTTTTTTGACTGATTTCTAGTTTTTCTAGGGTGCCTAATATTTTTTGGTTTGTTAATGATTTAAAGAGCGTGAAGTTCTTGCCATGAACAAGCTAGTGGAATTAGCATATAATAGACACATGGTAAGAATTCTAAGCCTATCTCAACTAATATTTTGATTTGGTATTAGCTATTAGACTCTTAATGCACACTGATTGCAGAGATTTATGCCAATATTTTCAACATAACCTATACATGTATTTAAGGTTTCAAATTCTATAGAATTATTTGTATGACACTTTGATGGTTATTCTTTTGTTTTCCTAAGAATAGTTCTTGGTTTAACAATTGAGAGTTTTACATGATCTATCTTTCAATCAAACTATCAAAATATATAAGCCTCTAGGATAAAAAATTATGCTACAATGACTTGGATAAATCCTAAAAAGCACATATAATATATAGATGACTTAGGATTTCCAATAAGAAGATTATTACCATTTTTAAATTTTATGTATGCTTTACTCAATGTAGTAAGAAATAATGACCCTCTCAGATAAATACTCAGCCTATATTCATATATGATCCACATGTACCATAGATTTAACTAGCATCTTAGTAATAATGTTTAGTGTGTCCTCAATATAGCCAGCATAGGAACGAAGGTCAACCATGCACACCTAATGATCAACTATATATGTAAATTGTAATGCAATAAGGGTTACTGACATGTAAAGTATGTGCAGCCCTCATCCACTAAACCTGCATGACTGCATGCACCTAGAACCCAATCTGAAATTGATTCCATTGACAACCTGTCATAGCTGCAACACTTGAATATAATATAGTGTGGAGGTTTAAATAAGCTCCCTAATTCCATTGGCAAGTTGTCACAGCTACAACACTTGAAGATAGAAGGGTGTAAAAGTTTAAATAACCTCCTTGATTCTATTGGCAACCTGTCACAACTGCAACACTTGATCATAGAAGATTGTAGGGGTTTAAATAACCTTCCTTATTCCACTGACAACCTCTCACATCTGCAGTACTTAAAAATAGTAAGTTGTAGAGGTTTAAATAACCTCCCTAATTCCATTGTCAACCTATCACAAATGTAGCACTTGAACATAATAGGAAGTTTCAAAGGTTTAAATAACCTCCTTGATTCTATTGACAATCTATTGCAGCTGCAGCATTCAAAACTAAAATATTGCCATGGTTTAAATAACCTCCTTGATTCCATTGGCAACTTGTCATAGCTGCAACCTTGAACATAGAAGGGTGTGAACATTTAAATAACCTTCCTGATTCCATTGGCAGCTTGTCACAACTGCAACACTTGAACATGGTAGGGTCTATGGATTTAAATAACCTCCCTCATTCCATTGGCAACCTGTCACAGTTGTAGCACTTGAACATAGAAATGTGTAAAATTTTAAATAACCACCCTAATTCTATTGGCAACCTGTCACAGTTGTAGCACTTGAACATAGAAGAATGTAGACATTTAAATAACCTTTTTGATTCCATTGGTAACCTGTCACATCTGCAGCACTTGAAAATAGAAAGTTGTAGAGGTTTAAATAAACTCCCTAATTCCATTGTCAACCTCTCACAGCTATAGCACTTGAATATAATAGGAAATTTTAAAGGTTTAAATAACCTCCTTGATTTTGTTGACAATCTATCATTATGAGGTCACTTGACTCAAAAAAGTGCAAAATGTAAGAAATGCAAAAGTAGTCAACAAATATTTGTAAAATTTCAAAAAAATGTAAAAGTAGCATATGGAATATGAAAGGTCATTTAACTGGTAGGCATTGATAGGTGGTTAGGAATTGGTTAGAAGTTCAAAATTTAGTTTGGATGCCTATAAAGAGGCTTTCTAACCATTTGGTATGTGTGGGTGATTGAATTCCAAATTTGAATAAAGGAATGCTCTGTTTTCTTGCATATTTTCTACAAAAAATTTACTGTTTCAGATGTTGTACAACCCTGTACAGGCATGAAATCATGTTGAATTGATTGTAAGTAGTATTTTCTTCAATCACCTTCCATTCCTATTTTGTTTCATGCAATTAGGTTTGGTTTAGAGAAATATCTTTCCATTTTTTTGGGAACAGTTATAACCCCGATTTAGGGTAAACAGGGACAATAATATTTATGTTGCTTTCATTATAACCATTGAAACTCCATGGTTTTTGGTGAACTTACTCCTTTGAGAATATATTTTCATGTTCTAAGGGTTCTAGATCAAAAGTGTAAGGCCAATATGTGAAAGATTGAAATTTTAGACTGTAAACTGTGTGGCAGATTGGTAAAACAGGGTTTATGGAGAAAGCACTTAGGGTTTATCAAATTGTTCATGAAAAGGGAATTTTGATGATTAATTAAGCTTATGCAAGTCTATATAAAGATGCTTTAATGATTGGATATAAGAGTTTGAGACTGGAGGTATTAAAATCAATAAACCCGAGGTCTGCAATTGATGCAAAATGTTGGTAAACCCAGTATATTGTCATATTTAAAAGTTTTGATAATGGTGTTTGAATCCCTCTTGTACAATGATGTTTTATTGAGTTTGAGCAGAACATATTACACGTGCTCCAAAAAATGGTAAAAGTTTTTGAGACTGGTGATATTCAAATCAATAATCCTAAGTCTGTAAAACATGAAAAGGACTGGTAAAAGACAATGTACAATGTGATTTCATGAGTTTGTTCGTAGTTATTAAATTCTTCATGAGTTATATTGTTATTGAATGGTTCTTAGATGTTTTAAGATTCATTTATTGACAGATTTTGAGGGGTTAAGAGACCTTGTATACATGTTGTTTACTGATTTTGCTTGATAGTTTGATTTATAGTCACATTTGGGAGTATAAAAGGTAAGCTTGATAAAGGTGTTGGGTAAAGTGTTTGGAATGAAATGTGGGAGATGATTTATGTGATTTGACAGATGTTTTTGAATCTATTTATGCCATTAAGGAAGAGTAATGGATTTGGGATTTTGAGATTTTTTCTTCATGGGGCCTAATGGGCATGATTTGTTGTTAGAACAATTCATTTTTGTGAATTATCTTATTTAAGGTGTTTGAGTTGGAAATTGGTTCGGGTCTCTGTTATTTGAAGTTTTTTAAGGTGTTTATGGAATTCACAAGTGGTTAGGTTCTTTGGAACTCGGTTTGGTGAATTGAAACTATGGCTTTGTGAAGGAAATGTGAAGTCCTAATTGAAGGGACAATCAAGAATTTGGTTGAGTTTTGAAGATTGAGAAAGTGAATCGTCTTCCTTTGTATTGCATTTGATATACTTATATTCATGTTTCTCAAGAAATAGTGTTTAGGGACCCTATAGTGAACATTGGGTGGTTGTTTATTGTTTGTACAAGTTTTGATATTTGATGGCTGCCAGCCTGTTGGTACAATTCATCCTTTCAATTTCTGCAATTATTATATCTTGTAAGTGTGGTTGAAGTCCAAGCCATTTATAATGTAAAGTTTAGATTCATAATAGTACATTCAAGGTTTTCATCTTTGTTTTTGTTGCGTGAAGGATTTTGAAAATGTTAATGAAGAACTTTTGAAACTTGATTTATGTAGGAAGTACAAATCAAAATAAAACGAGTCCAAGCTTCAATGTCAAGATATCCATTTCTCTAAGCCTTGGGAAAAATGATATGCTATATTAAGTGTGATGCTTGGATTTCTGGTAATGATTGAAATTTGATTTAAAGATTTCACTGAACTTTTTGAGCCTTTGTTTGTACTTTATGACTATGTTATTGAATATGGAATTGAAGTTAGGATTTTGATGATGCTGGTTGTAGTTTGCTTTGAATGTTGTAATGTGATGAAACATAAATTTGTTGTTATAATGTACCCTTGATAACTGCACATTTTGTAATCTAATGTATATGCTACAGTATATTTATTTTTTGGAGTGCTTGCATGAAAGAAGTTCTTAACATGCCCACTTGATTGCTTATATTTTGAGGTAAAAGAATCTGGGGGCACGTTTTGAGTGAAAGAGTGTAGGATTAAGCTATGTAGCAATCCAAGGGTTTAAAAATGGCACTCATGACTTGTCTCAAGAGTTATGGACATATTAGGTACACTTTATGGACATATCACATCTCTTAGAACAATTTATCTTGCAACAATCTTGGAGATGTCAGAACATACTTGAAGGTTCTTAACAACTCTAATAGTTGTACCAGGGGCCATGTTTAACAAACCAAATGCAATTGCTAACTTTTTACTATGGTGGCAGATAAATGATTCTTTATACCCCACTTCCTTCATTATCCAAGCCAATTTCTCCTACTTTGCATAGCTCTACCATGTTTGTGGATGTGATCTGTCTCCTACACATAAAACATGTACCAATTTACGGCCTTCAATCCAACTACATCTAGGTATCTTTTTAATTCCTCTATCTTTCATCAATCTCTTTACTATTTAAACCTCATATAGATGTTTTAGAGAAGAACATAAGTTACAGTGCTCTTAGGATCCAACTAAAAAAATAGTGTTGTTGGAAATACTTAGCCTATATTCATATTTGATCCACAAACTATGCATTGGTGAAGATTAGTAATGTCTTTATCACACAACTTTTTTATTCTTTATTTTTCTACTTTCATTTTAGTCATCTGTAGATTTATTCTCGAGCATTGATATTGATATTTGATCGATAACATATTTTCTTCCATTTTTATGAATGGATATCTGCATAGCAAAGCTAAACTAACAAACACCATTGTAGATCTCCCTAAAACATGTCAATGAGCAATGTAAGCAGCACAACTGCAATAGCTACCGAATTTGATGGTTCTATAGCAATATTTATGTATATTTGCCTCAAAACACAATTAATAATAGTAATTCATATCATTTGGCCTTGCTTTTTATAGATAGTTATATGAGTAGATAGCTGTTATCATAGCTATTGTTTATATTTTTTGTTTTACAGTGATAAAATTTCAATTATGATAATAATGTCTACATAATTGGAAAGCAGGTGGTTGAAAATATTCCATCACTTTGTCTTGAAGGCCAACCTTTATCTACTTATCAATATTTTGAGAATGTCAAAAATTCTCTTGTAGCTATTGAGGAGTTAAAGTTGCCAACATTTGAAGTTTCTAATTTAGAACAAGTGAGCATGTTCATTCCAATATTATTAGATTCTAAATAATTAGTTCTCTATACTTTTGTCTAATACTGATGTTTCTTCAGGAGTGCTTGCTACCAAGTTCTACAACAAAAATTGTAGGCTATATTTTGGCTTTGAAATCTTACCATGAATGGCC
Source organism: Sequoia sempervirens (assembly GCA_007258455.2). NCBI lineage: Eukaryota > Viridiplantae > Streptophyta > Pinopsida > Cupressales > Cupressaceae > Sequoia > Sequoia sempervirens. Next base: position 35,013 of record VDFB02383939.1, read on the forward strand.
ATGAATTGAAGAAATCTAGAGGAAGTGGTTCTTGGAAGTATACAAGCCTTTTGAAGTCCCCAATGCTTCTTAGAAATGTAGGATCCCCTCAATGTACCTCTTCTTGTATGGTTGCAAAGGCCTTTGAAAACCTGTGAATCCAATAGATGGTGGCATGCAAAAGAATTGTAGTCAATTGGATCTTCTAGGATGTGAAATGCATAAATTTACAGATTCAGTGAAGGTTAAAGAAAGTGTTCCTAAGATAGGGCAGATTAAACAAGATGATGTTGAACATAAACTCACTGAAATCTCACACTGTAGAGGTCATATTCATGACCTATTTTTAATGAAGGGACTAAACTCCATTATCTCATGTTTTTCATTGTTATTTCATGTTTTGCAATGCTTGAATTGAAATATAACTTCATTCCTAAGTACATGATGGGTTATTGCATGTTTATGGTTGGTAGACCTAATTGGAGCTTGGCTAAGGAGGTTTTTTTGTAGTCATTAAGAATTCAAAGGAAAACATTAACCATAATCTTTTTGAACCACTACAAGCTGCAACACTGGTACGTAACTTTGTTGTCATCCACATTTTTTGAAATTGATATTGTAGTTACCATTAGTGCAAATTTATTTCATAATAGTAAAATTAATAAATGCATTTATATGGTATATATAGGTTATTTTATAATGTATTCCCTTGCTGGATATGACCAGATGGGTAAATATGTGTTTTTTTCATTTGTAACAAGATTCTGGTAAAAAAAATTGTACATTTAATTTCATCAACATTCTAGATCACAATCCATGATCCATCATTAGGATAATTTTCTTTAATCCTGATGATGGATCACTGACTATGATTTGGATTTTCAATGATATTAAATGTTATTTTTACCAGAAGCTTGTTTAGTATATCACAAACTCTACAAATTTCATGTTTATTATGTTTGCATGTGTTAATTTTTAGTTGGTTGTATGTTGTTTTCCTAGAGTTGGGGAATGCATTTGACAATTGTGGTATAAAGTTGTAACAGGTCTAGCATTGTTTTAACTTCTATCCATTAGCCTTTTGTACAAAGGAGATAGGAATGACAATTACTTCGTGCAAGTCTTTGGAGAATTTACAGATGTGTCTTCTAAGTGTGTGGCTCCAAATGGTAGTATAGGTGGAAAGTGAGTTCATTCACTCCCTTATGCTGATCCAAATCAGCCAGGTATTTAATTTGTATCATAATGCAATATGTTCTAGGATTGGAGTACTATATTTGAGGCTTTCATTTTTATCAATGGACCAAAATCCAATGATTTGAGAATATAATTATGCATTTTTATAGTTCATGTGAGAATTATGTTATTTGATAAAAATCTACTTCCAAATATGCTTTTGATGGATGTTCATATCCTCATCCAAAGCTCCAATTCACACACAGGCAAGGACACTTTCAAGCGTATCAATTAAAAATTTACAATCAATAATCAAGTTACTGATCAATTGTTCAGGAATAAGGCAGTTGTATATCACTAATTGAATATTTTCTATTTGTTTGCTATCTTGCATGAATTCATCTTTTTAAAAATTGTAAGAGATAACTAGGAAACATTATATCTAGCGCCTAAGTTTAGGGTGCCATACTAGGAAAAGGAAAATAAAATGTTTGAATTTTATCCTTTGTATTATTTAACTTTTGTGAGTTTTTGATGTGCAAATTTTGAAATCTTATTTTCAGGCTACAACTCCAAATTGGAGAAGTGAAAGGTGAATACTAGTGAGGAAGAGTTTGGAGGAGCCGAAACCAATAGTGGTGAGAAAATTGTGGATTTGCAAGGGAATTAAATGGGTCGAGCCCCTATAGGAGGTTGTTGCCCTTCCAAAAGGACTGTAGTTAAGGAAGGAGAAAATAGTATAAGTATATGAAAATATGAGTATTTTGTTTATATAGTGTTTGTAAAGTGTACAGTGTCACTGAAAATTGAATGTAACCAATGAGATTTTGATTTGCCAATGAGGCTTAATAAAGTAAATTTTTAGAGTCATTTTTTCTCCACTCATAAATATCGTGTTGTGGCTCCTTTTAATTTGTAATTTGTTTGTGTTTGTGTCTGATCAATCATATTTGTTCAAGCATTTTAGTCTTCATTTCATGGTGTTTTTTAACATTTGAATATCTATGATACTTGAAGTTTATATCTATAAACTTGTGAGGATTAATTAAGTTAAATTTGATTGGTAGTGACTAAATATATGACTAATGTAATGACTAAATTAATGACAAAATTAATAACTAAATTAATGATTAAATATATGACTAAATTAATGGCTAAATATATGACTAAAGTAATGACTAAATATGTAACTAAATAAATGACTACCATGACTAAATAAATGACTAAATTAATGATTAAATATATGACTAAACAAATCACTACCATGACTAAATAAATGACTAAATTAACGACTAAATCAATGACCAAATCAATGACTAAATAAATGACTAAAAAAGTTTAGTTATAAATTTGGTGGTGTTATAAATGACTACAAATAAACCACTAAAATAGTCACGTGATTAAAATTAATGACTAAATAAATGACCAAATAAATGACCAAATAAATGACTAAAATAGTTTAGTCATAAATTTGGTTGTGTTATAAATGACCAGCAATAAACTACTAATGGTCACGTGACCAAAATTAGTCATTTATATGCAATTTTTAGTAGTTTATTTAGTCATATATTGTTGTTTGTGTACTAGTGACTCTTCAAGCCTTTGCACAAATGATAGGACTATCCTCCATTGATCTAATTGCCCTCCATCTTTTCATTTCTATGACCAATGCCTTTTTGACCTTGTGTGATGTTCCTAGGATTGCCATACTTTATGAGATTCATCAAGACTTGACTGTTGTCCTCTCTCATTTATGCATGGTGGTCACTAATCTGCCCTTGTGCCCATAAACTATGCATCTTTTGACTGTTGAATGTTTCTTCTATCAACTCTTGTTGGGTTTCATTGGAACAAAATGCTTTGTTAGATGGTGGACTCCCCAAGAGAAAATTAGTAGATGCAATACATATTGTGTTGAGAGATTGAATATTCAAGCTTTGAGGTCTTAGTATCCAACAAATTATAAATGTTAAGAAATTTCAAATTGTTATCTAGATACTCATCAATCCATCAAATAATGATTTATATTGATGTTGAAGTCATCTTATTCCAACATTAATGGACTTCCCTATAAAATTTTGACAATCACCATTTGTTAGCTAGCTGTCATATACCCCCTTCACTATCATCATACACTCGAAACCCCTTGCATTAAGCTAACTATCAATTATCCTCACTATGTTGACTATATTTAGTGTGAAAATCCTATAATAGCATCAATGAATGTCCTCAATTAATGCTTTATAATATCTTTGTTATAAACCTTGAGGACTGCTTCCTTTTGGTGACCATGCTTGAGGATCCTCTCATTATCCATCTTCAAAAGTCTTGCTTTGTATTTTAAAGTTTGAAGATTGTTTCCTTTTAATGGACTACCCTAATGAGGTTGATTGCCTTCTAGTATTGTCTTGTTTATAACTATCTTGATGGGAATGACCCCTTAGCAAAAACCTCTCTTGACTACCACTGTCTATTTGGTATATGTCTGTCCTAATTTCCATTGCTGACTATCCTTTAAACTCAAACTTTTGATTGTGATTGTCAAGGAAATTTTATTCCCCTTTTGTATTATGGTTAACCTTTGTATTCTTTATTAGGACTATCGTGCCTAAAGAACTGCCTTGGACTGTTATTAACACAAATCACTGGCACTTTATGTATTGTATTATGATATGTTGCATAGCCATTGGTTTCCAGTAAAGGGTCTCAATAAAGGTCTTCATAAAACAACAATCATTTCCTTCTTTGTAAATGAATGTCACCCTTCTAGATGTATGTCCTCTAAATTCCAATATCTATCTCATCATTATTCTTATCTATTGAAAGCCTCATAAAATCAGACATGTCCCCACATCATGTTATTTGTTCTCTTCATTAACACTATCCTATATGCATGATGAATGTCATGTGGTCTTTAAGGATGACTGTTCTTTCTCTTGGCTTTGTGACTATGTTTGTGCCCTTGTCTTGACATTACCCTTAAAACCCTACTACCTAGGCTTTGAAAACATCTCTGTCTTTTATCTTTTAATTGCCCCAAACCATATGATCCTCAAGTTGCTCCTATAGCATGTTGCAACTTGAGAGGGTTTCAAATCCTAGTATTTTCCTTTCATGGTATTTATTCATAATGCATTTGATACTCTCATGATACTAACAACCATGGATGGAGGATTTGATTATACTAACCTTTATTTAGGTTCTTATTTATTCATCAACCAGAATGTAACTTCCATGTTACTTAGTTTTAGGGTTTCCTATGGTTTTTCCCATATCTAAATCCCTTAAACACATATTTCTCTTTTCTTATTTTCACAATGCATATAGTTTAAACCATAAAACCACTAACTGTTTCTCAAAATATCTCAAAGCTTTGTTGCTAAAGGTTAACAAAAACCTTCTAGATCTTCATAAAATAGATGATTCATAAATATAAAGGGTCTACCATTTAAAAACTACAGTTTTTGGGCTTTGAATGCAAGTTGAAATTTGTCAAGCTCCTTCACATGGGACTAGAGATGATGAATAGTTCACTCACTGCACGCTCCTTTTATTCTTGGTCATCCTTGTTGGCTCCTTTTACTCATCCTTCATCCATGCAATTGCACAAACCCTAGAGCCCCTCCTTAGCATGAGCTTTCTCAGTTTTGCTTTCTCTCTTCCTCCATTTTTGGTGCCCACATTTTTGCCACCCATCTCAAGTTTAACTTCTCTTTGCTTTTCAACGTGAGTCTTTCCTTAAACTTTTAACTTTGCATTACTCACTTTAATATCATAGTGTCAAATTTTTTATTTGTGTGACTAATTATTTAGTTATATTTTTTACCCCAAGATCAAATTAGTCATTTATAGCTGTGTTGCAAAAAAAAGTAGAATTTAGTCATTTTTAATTGTGATGACGAAAAGTTTTAGTCACGTAGTCATTTATTTGTCAAATTCTACTAGTATTTTATGAAAGTCTAATCCCTCAAATTTTTTCCTTAATCCACTCCAAAATTATTCTCTTTTGGACTTTTAAGGTGTTTCCCATCCATTCATCAATTACCTTCTATCATTAATGCCTTGGAGCTCCCCCTATTATTTTCAAATGTCATAATACTTTCAAACTATTAGTGTATCACATCTCCCCATCCCATTGGCATGTTGTTCAATAGAGGCTTGATGTCTAATGTTAAAGTGATTTTTTAGGACATTAGAGGTGGACATGCCCATGTGCTTGGTCCAATAAGTATGTGATTCAATGAGATCTCGATGGATGGATTGCTTGAAAAATCTTGAGCATGAAATATGTATGTTGAGACATCAAAGGATTTCATGCTCCTCTCCCAAGTTCGATAGTATGATGGGTAAGTGGTGACCTGAGACTCTGATGATCCCACTTTTCCTTTATCGAGGGTTCAAAAATACTAATACATGGGCATCCAAATGTTTAAAAAATTATGAAGTGATTATTTTAAAGGTTGTGATGCACTAATGGCCCACTTCTCTATTTTCTCTATCAAATCACATTAATGGTGACCCATAAGTAAATTTAGTTGGTTTCCTTTGATTCAAGAGACACCCATTATGGGTGGGATTCATCACCATCCCTAGATTTGAATGATGTTATAGTGTAGATATTAGGGTTTGACACCTACAAATTTTAGGGATTATTTTTTATCATTGTGAACCCCAATCCTAGACTTGCACAAACATAGCAAACAAACACAATATTAGATCCATATGCAAGTTAAAACTAAGATTCCCCATGAAATTCATCTACAATATTCAAAATTTGAAGGAGAATAAAGAACAAAATAAGAAAATCAATGAAATCCTATTTAAACATGCAAACTCTCAATCCCATGGGGGAATTGGTGCCAATTTGATGCGGAAATTGGCCCTTTACCAACTTCTTTGCAAGCTTGATGATCTTGATGAAGATTGATCCACTTGGTGATGAAGACCAATGTGATTCCTTGATAAAATTTGCAATAACCTAGCTATGATAATGGAAAAATGCTATGGAAATGCATGAAATTGCTCTAAATGTGAAGATAGTAACTTTTCTCTAAGTTGCGAACATTAAGTAAAAACAGGAAATAATGTCTACCCATGCGGATGGAAACCCTATTGCTTTCCAGGTTGTTGAAGTGGGTGTTAATGGTGATGGTGGCGGTTTGGGTGGCAGAGGCTCTTCATTTGTGTTGCCTGAGCCCACAGTGAATAGAATCCCTTGCGCGAAAAAGGAGAATGGCGTCCCCTACGTGATGGGATCTGGTGGGGGGCAGGTTAAGGGTAACAACCCTGTGGCAAAGGAAAAGGGGTTGGCTATTGGATTCCAACATGGGAGGTTGTCGACTGGCGGGTTTATCCCAGTTGCCAATGCCATCTTAGTGAAGTTGAAGGATGAGACAATAGAGGAAATAGATGAGAATGTTTCTAAGTTCTCTGCTCATGGGGTGATTTTTAGGTTTAGAGGTTTCTGGCCTACCCTCCCTTAGCTGCATTCCTAGATCTCCAATGAATGGGAGCCTCTAATTTCTGGTAAAGTTCATATTTTCCCCATGGCTAAGGGGTTTTTTGTAGCTAAGTTTGGCAATGCTTAGGACAAAAAAATAATTTTATGTGACAATTTTTTTAGCTGGGAAAACAAATATTTGTTGATGATTAAGCCTTGGCATGCAGATTTTGACCCTGCTTCTGAAACTTTCAAAAAGATCTCAATTTGGGTGCGGTTGCATAATCTTCCCCTCCGCCTTTGGATTGACCCCCTTCTGGAGGAAGTGGTTGATGCCCTTGGTGTTTTTTTGTTGGTGGATGATGAATCTTCTAACATTTTTCATTCCACCTTTTCCTGCATATTGGTTGAAATAGATGTTTCAAAAGGGTTGTCTGCTAAGGTTTTACTTAAATACTCTAAGGGTTCTTGGATCCAAGCTCTAGACTATGAAGGGATTCCCTTTCGATGTAGAAGATGTTTTAAAATAGGTCATGCTGCTGCATAATGTGGATTCGAGAAAAAAGCTATTACGACTACATGGTGGAAAGGAGCTTCTCAACAATATTATATGGTTGAGAAGAAATCTGATCAACACATGAGTTTTTTTGAGGTTGTTGTTTTGGATTCTCAGGGTCTTGGGGCATCCCCTCTGGATGTCCCAAATGGTGAGGCTGTTGAGGCTTCCCCTTTTGAGTGAGGGATTGAATCTTAGGTTTCCATTTCTGGTGTTAGTGCCATAGCGACCATTTTTGGTGGTTCTTTAGATAAGGCTATGCCTACACGAAAGAATAGTGATGAAAACTCTGAGACAAAGGCTACAGGCATTCATCTTTAGGAAAATTGTGGGCTAGCTTGGCATGATAAGGCAATGTGTGTGGAAGAAGGCTGGATTACTATTAAGGGAAAGAAAAAATTCTCTAGGCCTTCTTTTGACATGACTCTTTGTTCCCACAAGAGTAGTTTTAAATGTAAATCTTGATGAGTCTTGTTTGGGGGCTAGTTTTTGGCTGGTTGCAAACTGTTCTTTCTACAACCTTATTTTTTACTGTAAAGGGTTTCTAGTCCCTTCAAAACCTATTTTTACCTAATCAAAAACTTTGTTGTAAGTCACAGATCCCAAATGAGAAGGCAAACCTTCTATTTATAGAAAGACAAGATGGAGGAATGAGTAAAATGAAACAATGTGGGATCATTCAACATCTAATGGGCAAGTGACACTTGTCAAGATGTGAATGGAGGAAGCTTGAGCACATTTTGATGAATATGCGCAATAAATGATATTAGGTGGAATTTCAAAATTGTGAAATGACTTGTTGGAGGGAGAAAGAAATGAATTAAATGCCACTTGACTCAATGCACAAGGACATGTAAGAGGAAATGAATGCCTTGTTGGAAAAACAAATCCATTTAGAGGGATTTTCAAACTTGGAGGAATATTCCCTTTTTGATGTCATTTTGAAGGTAATTAGGGAATTAATAAATCAAATAAATGATTTATTGGTGCAAGTTTCAAAATCTAGAGGATTTAGGTGATTAGGATTAAATTAATGAAGATTTAATTAATTTAATAGGGGATTTAGATGATGTGACAATTTGATTTAGATTTTTGGATTGATTTAAATTAAAGTTGAGAACAATATGATTTAGATTTAATTAAATAAAAGATTTTGATTTATTTAATTAAAGAGGGGTGATGCTAGATTAAATCAAATAAGGTTTAATTTATTTAATTTAATAAGACTTTAGGACTTAATTAAATAAAATGAATTATTTAATTAAATAGAGATATCGAGTTAATTAGATCAAATTGATGAATTTAATTAACAGGAAGATGGAAAATTAATTAGATAAAACTAATTTACTCAATTAAGAGATGAAAGGTGATGATTAGCTAAGAAAATGATTCAGGACGAAACGATGTTAGTAAATCTAGATCAAGTGTGTCGATATATTCTCCATGTCTACATTTTGCCCCTCTTTGAAGCAAAGTACTTGTTGCATTGGTTCAAAGAATAAACATGTCTTGATCAAAAGTCAAAAAAATTTCAATTTTTAAAATTGCCCCATTGCTGCCTCAGTAGGAGAAAACATGATATATTGCCCTCTTGAGAGATCGGACGAAAATTTTGATTTTTGGGTGAACTCGTGAAAAAAGAGGACAAGGTGCCTGACGGGTTTAGAAAGGCTCTAGGATGCCAAAAAAATGCACAAAAATGTGACAAAATGATGCAAAACGGCCCACAGTTGGACGAAAATAGGATCGAGGATCCAAAACTCTAGTTGGATGGCTAAACGAGGTTAAAAAACCCTATTTTTTAAGCTTAAATAGGCCTTGGGGGCCACTTCTAATTCATTTGCACACATAGCCTTTTGAGATTCTGCAATTTTGAGCTCTAACCCCTTTGAGAGATGGCGCAACGACCACTTCCGTGACACATTTTAGATTGAGTACAAGTATACTAGAGGTTGCCTGGCATTGGACCACTGGTGAGTCAACTTGACATGACCTCATTTTTTGATTTTCGTGCGCATTTATTAGCTTAGGAAGTTATGTTTAGCCCAACGGTCCAATATAGTGTCACTTCAAACTTTGCTTCGGTGCCACGCGGCCTCAAATTGCACTGCAGTCATGAATAACGACGCTGTGTCACAGTTTGGAGTTAGGGTTCAAACTCCAAATTCGACTGCATGTGAGAACTGCATCGTGGCATGCCACTTTGAAATTTAGGTTTTAGGCTTAGACTGAGTTGCACTTCAAATTGTGTCGCGACAACAGAGTTTGAGAGTTTAGGGCTCCTAGCGACGCAGTTTGGAACTTTCAATTGCGTTGCACTTGCAAACAACGATGCATATGCTATTTCAGGCACACCGAGGAAAATCAGGGTCACATTTTTTGTGAAACTTAATGCGGTGACTTTCCTAATGTAGGAGGAGGCATATATTCTTCATTCATGCGAGCGCAGATCCTCCATACTTAGCAGATTGGTTGGCATGGATGAGCAACTTTAGGGGCATTTGGGGGCGATTGGCCTCTGGTACATTGCATATGCATCGCTAGTGATGACTCATTTGGGCATGATGATAGCGCTCGTAGAGCGATGGCATAGAGAGACATCCTCCTTCCAATTCCCCACAGGCGAGGCCATAGTGACACTAGAAGACGTGTGGCGTATACTTCGATTGCCCATCCATGGAGAACACGTTATTTATGATGTGGATGCTGGGCGGGACACATGCTACAATGTGATGGGCCTTGATAAGATAATCTTTTTAGAGGGCCAGATCGAGCTAGATCACTACAGGGTCACTGTGTCTCCTTTTCACTTGGTCATAGCAGCCATCATTTCGAGTCTCATTGCACCAGATCAGCGGGGCCGATATTTCAATCCTAGATGGGGCTCGCTTAGGAGCAGATGGTCCGACGACGGTATGCTTTGTGTGGGGGCCAGTATTATTGGCCTCTTTGTATCAAGATTTGCATGAGTTTGTATATGGCAACGACAAAGCCATAAGGGCTAGAGTCACTTCTCCACATATGGGCTTGGGAGCATATTGTCGTGCTTTGCTCATGAGTTGTAGCAGTTGATATGGAGCCAAACGACCTAGTTGTTTGGTGGTACAAGGGAGGAGTTTCTTTCACATTTATAAGACAGGTCAACATCGCTCATTGGAGGAGGGTCATTGATGACATGAGAGCATTCACATGGTGACCATATCTTGGATGGTCCGCATGGTATGACGATGCCCAACATCTATTTTTCACTCAACAGGACCGATTGATGCAGGGTCGTGAGTACACTATGATTGAGCAATACCTACTAGGCTGCATGCAAAGACAGTTCAGGAAGCCTTAGGACAAGCCCGGTGACCAGTATGTTGAAAAATGAGGGGTTTTCTTAGCTTAATACTCTGAAAACTTTAATATTGCTAATCTAAATAAGCTTTTCCTTTGTTACATATATTCTTTGTGGGTGATTATCTTGATTAATCCATTTTACTATTGTAGAATGTAGACAAAAGTTGATAGAATAACTAAATAGGATATTAGAAAGATTACACAAGATGTATCGTGGAGAAACCCTTTCGGGAAAAAAATCCACCAAGAATTATTCTATTATTCAATCTCTGAATTACAATAGCATCGATTCTTGCTTGAGAATGCTTCCTTTTCCTCAACCAATCTTCTCCACACTTGCAATAACAATTATGAAAACTGTGTTCAACTTGAATGAGATATAGAGACAATAAGCAATCTTGTAATCTCTAAAAGGTGACAATTACAATGCCCAAGCCCAAGCCTTAGAAAAGGTACACCATATTGTTTCAAGTTGAGTTCTTCTATGAAAACTAAAGCTTAGAACACGTGCTTCATCCATTTGGGGTCCCAAACTAAAGCTACAACTCATCCTTTACTTTGGTGAAAATTCCAAAGCTCCTCCTCAAAGATGGCGCCCAAAAGTAATCCTACATAACTGAGCCTTTAGAAATATCTTATCATGCAAGGGAGTTAATTACAAGAAGCCAACTTGGGCGCCAAAGTTGGGTCCAACTCATTTCTTGTTAACTGAAACATTTACTCAACACCATTATACAAGAATAGTCATCTCTTGTTAATTGGAGGTAGTTCCTGTTGTAGACATCCAAATTTGGACACTTAATTTATCCAAATTTATCACTTTTCGTCTAAACATCCTCTTATCTGAGTTAATTAAGTAATATTACTATTATTTAATTAATATCCTTAATTTTTCCAAATCCCTAAGGTATTTAATTAATAATTAAATAGCTTACCCTCCTTAATCCCCTTTTCATCAAATGAATTAAATAAATATTACATTTATTTAATTCCTCACATGTCATTTTCATCTAATCCTAATCCATCTCTTAATCTCTTCATTAAGAATGTGCAAATGCCTAATCCTTGATTAGGATGTGTCACATCCTCCAACTTTTGCAAGTTGGCTTCTAATCCACATTAACCCCTAATTATCCTCTAATTTATAATTAGTTAAACCTAATTAGTACCTTGGTCAACTCTCCCCATCTCCCAAGGAATTTTTAATTCCTTTTTATTCACCCTAGGCTCCTCTCTTCCCCATGTGAATTTTTATTTCACATTTTATTCTTTCTAGAATCCCCTTTTCCCATGCACCTTCTAGAATATTTGACTTGTCACATCAAGTCACATGTGACAAACTCCCACCTTTTGGGAAGTCTTATCCACCAGATTCTTTCAATCATTGTGAATTTTTAATTCACTTTTATTCACCCAAGATTCTTCCCATCTCTCAATGTACTTGGAAGGTACTTGTCCTTCCTCCACCTCATGTACCTCTCTTCCACCTCACCTCCACATCATCCTACCTTTATCCACTTCATAATCCACATGTCAAGATGTTAGGGCTTGTGAGTCCTCAACCCACTTTAGCCCTTCATCTTGATCTTGTTGGATCAATCTCAACTATTGAATTCTCTAGAAAGTTTTCCTATAAATACCCCCTCCTTAAGGGCATTTAGAACACTTAGTTATTTTGCAACTACATGCTGCCATTTTGTGCATTCATCTAGCCTACAATTTCATTCACTTGCATTTACATCTAAGCACATAGTAAAATCCCCCATTTTAGCCATATCAAGAGTCATCAAGGAGCACACATATCATTCCAAGCAAGGTCTAATCAAGGAGATATCAACAACAAGGAATAAAACCATTTGTGTCTTGTGTTATCTATTTTCCTTATTGTTTTGTCACTCTCTTTTGGCTAATCTTGAGGTGTCCTTAGTCTTTTGTTATTCGTATTTTGAGTTATTTTATGCACTAGAATAGGATAAATTCCAAGGTATACATTTTTGGCACGCCTGGTGGGACCCACAAACGGGTTCTCATACTTTACGTTTACTGTTGTTGAGGTTTTTACAAGAACACGCCGCAGAAGGGTGACTACGCCCTTGTTTTCACCGCAGAAGGGCGACTACGCCCCTGTTTTTACTGCAAAAGTGCGTGTGCGCCCACCTGGGCTGAAATTTCACTTTTTACTAACACTTTTCTGCAGAAATGCGTGTGTGCCTACCTGGGCTGAAATCTCACTTTTTACTAACAATTTTCTACAGAAGTGCGTGTGCGCCCACCTGAGCTGAAATCTCACTTTTTACTAATACTTTTCTGCAGAAGTGCGTGTGCGCCCACTTGGGCTGAAATCTCACTTTTTACTAACACTTTTCTACAGAAGTGTGTGTGCGCCCACTTGGGCTGAAATTTCACTTTTTACTAACACTTTTCTGTAAAAGTGCGTGTGCGCCCACCTGGGCTGAAATTTCACCTTTTACTAACACTTTTCTGCAGAAGTGCGTGTGCGCCCACCTGGGCTGAAATTTCACTATTTACTAACACTTTTCTGTAGAAGTGCGTGTGCACCCACCTGGGCTGAAATTTCACTCTTTACTAACACTTTTCTGCAGAAGTACGTGTGCGCCCACCTGGGCTGAAATTTCACTTTTTACTAACACTTTTCTGCAGAAGTGCGTGTGCACCCATCTGGACTGAAATTTCACTTTTTTACTAACATTTTTTTGCAGAAGGGCGTATGCACCCTCTTGGGCTGAAAATCACTTTTTTACTAATATTTTTCTGTAGAAGGGCGTGTGCGCCCACTCTGGGCTGAAACTTACTTTTTTACTAATACTTTTCTGCAGAAGGGCGTGTGCGCCCTCTTGGGCTGAAAATCACTTTTTTTTACTAACACTTTTCTGCAGAAGGGCGTGTGCACCCTCTTGGGTTGAAAATCACTCTTTTGCTAACACTTTTTTGCAGAAAGGCGTGTGCGCCCTCTTGGGCTGAAACTTGCTTTTTGTACTAACACTTTTCTGTAGAAGTGCAATTGCGCCCTCCTGGTCAGTGTAGAAGTGCAATTGCGCCTCCTGTTCACTGCAAAAGTGTAATTGTGCCCTCCTATTCACTGCAGAAGTGCAATTGCGCCCTCTTGTCACCACAAAGCAACACATTTTGGAAGGTAAAACTGTCATTTTAACTTCATTTTTTGTTGTTTTAAGGTATTACCCCCCTAACACTGTTTCTTGCAAGGATATTGGTGTTTTTGCTAAATTTTTGCAGCATATTCTCATGGAATGAAGAAAGCGGGATAAACAACTAACAGTTGCTTGCAGGGCTATCCATTTGCTCAGTTTTTTAAAACTATCCTTGTTGTTTGCATTAATCTAAGAACATAGTTTAATTAGTGGGAGTAATATTCATTGCTTGTTGTGCTTGTCTTTTTGTGTTACCCAAAGGGAGCATTAGCTTGTTTTCGCTTTCCCCTTGCACTTCGTGTGAGCCTGGGGAGTAGTTGGAAACAGTTAGTGCTTTCTTTATAGTGAGACCTGCTTGGGGATTTCATCACCCCAAGGGACGATTCCAACCATGCGTACCGGTGGGGTATACAAAGGGGGGAGAGCGAAAGCTGTACCCCAATCCAGTCACGTTGTAATTGGCGGAGTGTCGAAGCTAGGGTGATACCTAGATAGACGTGAAGAGTTGGTCCGAGCCCTTCAGTATCTCGCTGGGGCTCCCGACTCACGCTTGTGATGGGCTGGTGTTCACGGTTGTGCCTCAAGTACCGAGAGTATATCGAGGACTTCCTAGATACCTTGTGCATCCTAGATTAAGACCACTTTGGCTATACCCTTAACACTAATCATAGGGTTGTATTTGCTTGAGAGTGTTTTCTTGTGAGAAACCAGTGAACTTTTAACAATTTGGCCTTATCATTATCATTTTAAAGTCCTTTCCATAGTCATTTGCATCAAACCAAGCCTCTATTTTACCGCAAAAAGGTGATTACACCCCTGTTTTACCGCAGAAAGGTGATTACACCCCTGTTTTATTGCAGAAAGGCGATTACGCCCCTGGTTTGCTGTAGAGGGGCGAATTTGCCCTCCTGAACACCCGAAATCGCCCCATTTGCATCCATTTAGCCTCTAAACCCCTATTTAACCATTCCCAACTATTACCTCATCATCCCAAGCCTTCGTTTTGTCACTCTAAACCTCTAAAAACCTCCATTTGACCATTTTAAACCTCCATCTCATCATTCCAAACTTTCGTTAACCATTCTAAATCCCCATTCATTCTCCACAATTATCTTCAATCCACCCGTTCATTTTAATTTCTCCCTAATCCATTCAAAAGTCCATACCATCACTTAACAAATACCATAATTTTACCATTTACATCACCAAACACCACTCATAATTAGCGCAGAAAGGCGGAAGTGCCCCTGTTTTGTTGCAGAAAGGTGGAAGCGCCACTGTTTTGCTGCAGAAAGCTGATTACGCCCCTTTAACTTCTCAGGGCCATCATTTACAAACCGTGCATCGGATCGACTTTGTCCAAAAACAAAAGTTGCTTAGTTTTTCAAGCTCTATCTAGTGGTACCTTCCATTTCCTCCTTTCAATAATTTGATCATCCCAGGGCTGTCATTTACAAACCGTGCATCAGATCAACTTTGTTCAAAAACCAAAATTGCTTAATTTTTTGAGCTCTATCTAGTGGTACCTTTTATTTCTTCCTATCTAATCAAACCAATCCAATTCATCCAATCATCTAATCAATCCAAGCACACCAATCCTATTAGGTTCATCCAATCACAACTATCCAATCAACATCATCCAGTCATCTAATCCTCTCCAATCAAACCAATCTAGTCCTTTAATCAAATTCATCCAATCATCTACCTGATCCAACCATTCGTCTACCCAATCCAATCAATTATTTTCCCCATCCAAATCCTTTAAACATCATTTTAGAAGTTATTTTCCAAATTGACCTAGGTGTTTGAATCCAATCATCATCATCAACACCTACTTAGGATTGTCATCCATCCTAAGATAATCATCACCATCGGCCCTATCAATTCACTTTCAATCTAAAGGTGGATTCGGTGTCGTAATCATCCGTTTGTGGTTTAAATCGATCAATCATCAATCAATCTTATCCAATCCGATCCAATCACATCCCTATCCAATCATCCATCTACCGAATCCCATCAAAATTAAAATCAATTCCATCACATCATCCAATCATCCTAATATGAGCTTTAATCCAATCCTCATCTGAGCTTGAATTAAATCCCAATTTGAGCTTTCATCCATCTCCATCTGAAATGTTTGATCCATTCTATTTATGCTTTCATCATCATGAATCCTTATCCTCCATCAATAGTAGTGAAGGGAAACCCTAATTGCATTGATGATGATAACGAAAGTCTTGTTGATCAAGAGGAATATGACATAGACCCCCTTGACACTATCATTGCTAGGAAGCTTTCTCCACCCACTTTCCAAAATCCAATCACCCCCTCGAGTTATCCCGTTATGTCTTCATCCATGCCTAATCATGTTGCTTCTGCTACCTTTGACAAGCGATATCCGTCATATCCATCATACCCTTCATCTACATCATCCTCTTATCCAACACCCGTATCCTCTTATCCTAATCCCCCATCCACATCCTCCTATCTAAATCCTTCATCCGCATATACCCACTACCCTAATCTTCCATGCCAATCTACTCACTCTAATCCTACATTCGTACCTTCCTATCTTAATTCTACATGCACACCCTTTCACCTTAATCCTACATCCACATATCCTCATCCTAATCCACCATCCCAATACCCTTATTATAATTCATCCCCCACATCCTCTTTGTCCCACTACACCACTCTATATCCTCTTGTCCTAATCCACAATCCACGTCCCCCTATATTAATTCACCACTCCAATATCCTTACCTTAACCCTACATCCAATTCCATTCATACATCTACTCCTAGTCCTCCATCCAATCCTATTCATCCATCCCATCCTAGTCCTCCATCCAATCCCATCATCCATCTACTCATAGTCCTACATTCATCCCATTTCTCCATCTAACCCTAGTCCACCAATCCATAATCCCTCATCCATTTTACCACCCTAGCCAAGCCAACCATATGCAAGTCTCTCATTTCAAAAGTTCTCCAAGGACTCATTACAAAGAAGCCACCCCCAACTCCACATCTTGAAGTCTTGGAACCATGCCATCCCAATCCATCATCCACGGTAACTAGTGATGAGAGCCTTCTCCATACCACACCTATCATTGTTGTTACCACCCCTAGCATTGATCAAACCATTGAAACCATTGAACCTACATCTCCCTACTATGAGAACCACCGAATCCATCAAAGACACCCAATTCCAATCCACTCCCTCTACTCCTAGATCTACCCAATCCATCGAAGATACCCAAATCCAATCCACTCCTCCCACTCCTAGTAGCACCAAAACCCATTTCAATGAACCTGATGGATCTTCCATCCCTCCATCTTCCCCACTTGAAGAGTCCCAACAAGACTCTATTATCATGCCATCCACACAAGATGAGTCATGCCAAGAGTCTAATCCAAAGCATGCCAACATATCCCCTTCTCTAGATCAAGATCTTACCATCCCATCTAGTCCACCTCAAGATCACAATCCCCCATCCATTCCATCCCATGATCCCCTTGTCATTCAATCTTCCACCACTCCATCTCCATCTCCATCGCATGAGTCCACTACCACAAATCCAGATCCTATCATATCCCCTAATCCCTCTCCTGATATCACCTATCCACATGCTGATATCCCACCATCTCCCTCTCATGATCCCCCATCATCACCTAAAACTGCTATACCTACACCGCTTGCATATCCCCTTGGTACTCTCACATTCTTCCATGGTGGTCTCCTCGCAGAAGAAAAACAAAGTATATACACCAAACCTCCCCTTCCACCTAATAATGAACTCACATCATTCTTCCAGAATAACAAAAATTCTGTCCTAGATCGAATGCTCAAGAGGATGAACTACCACAAAAAAGGTTTAGGCCTTCATGAGCAAGGTATTATAGAGCCCATCCAAGCTAAAGAACATTTGTATCTGCAAGGTCTTGGATGTACTACTCATGACTCACAATCTAAAAATGTTGGTACAACCTCTAGACGTCCTCAACAAGCCTCTTCCAAAATAAATAAAGACTCTTTCCATCGCTCCACCAAATCATATGTTGCCATCCCTCCTCCTCTATTGTATCGCCTCAAAACCACCATCCATATTCCTCCTTCATCTGCTCCCTCCATCTTGGGTCCTTACATCCCTCCATCCACCATATCCCATCCTTCATCTACTCCATCCATCTTGGGTCCTTATGTCCCTCCACCCACTCCATTTACTTTAGGTCCCTATATCCCAAAATCACCTCCTCCATCTCATCCTTTTATCCATCCAATGCCTATCCATGTCATCCATCATAAACATCCTAATCAGGGTCAACAAAGGCACATACCCACACATCCTTCGTCTACACATAATCCCCATACTCCTACCTTCATCACTCCACATCATCCATCTCTTCACACCCATCCCATGGCTACTAAATACACTTTGGATGCTAACATAAAAATGCATAAATCCAAACATCCACATGAATCCAACACTTCCCATGTCCCCTCTAAAAGACATGGTAAAGAAAAGAAAAAAAAAATCCCAAATCAAAATCAAATCTGTAGCTCAAAAAGAGCCAGCAAAGCAAAGATCAAAACCATGTGGATCCCAAAGAAAAAAGATGCAATGCCATCAAATGAACAATCTGTAAGAACATCCAAAGTTGCTAATCCAAAAGCTGATTATACACCCCTTTCATCTCCTAAATCTGTTTTGGGTCCCTATTTCCCAGAATTCACCATTCCATCTCATGCATTATCCCCACATTCTCCATCCATTAGTCCCCTTATCTTTTCACATCCATCACCACATGTGCCAATGTTGGTCCTAAACACATCTCCCCATCACATATCCACCCCATCATTCCATCCATACACTTTCCAACATCCGACCCATTATCCCATGTATCCCCCCCATCAAATCCCTCTAATTCATCCTTTTGCATAATCCATTTCTCCTAATAAGGTTGTACCAACATCCAACAGTCGGTTCAAACATGAGATCTTAAAGCCTGATATAGAACTTGATGCTTGAGTCTTTCATCCATATCCTTATCGCATGTCTTCTAAATCCACTTATTTGCCTCCCTATCCTTATCCATCTCCTTCCGTATACTATCCAAAAAGTCCAAAAATCCAAAAAGGTCAAAAAAATCAAAAAATCCAAAAAAGTTAAAAAAAAAAGTAAAGAGAAATAATCCATCCAATGGTGAAAACTTGGCAAACAAGTACCTTGGATAAGTACCATGATGAAAACCTGGCAATCAGGCGTCATGCGTAAATCCCCATCTGCACTTGGGGGCAACTACCTGATATGCATTCCTTCCACCCGCTATGTTTCTAGCTATGCACCTATCTTCCTGTTATCCGTCCTCTTCATAAATCCCCCCATCCTACCTATCTTCTGCATCCTACCATCATATCCCATTTATCTCCCATTCCCTCCATCCTTCTTGTGATCTTGATCAAAATAGGGGCACCTATCTATGCATGTTTTGGACACCTATTGGTATACATTCCCTTCATCCATGCTCTATCATATTTCTTAGCCACCCATCCTATCCTCATCTAGTTATCCCCTTTATCTTCCCATCCACTTGTCTTTTATCCCTCATGCCTCCTCATATATGACATATCTAGAGTGGGGGCATCTGCTTCCTTTGTGACATAATCCTTGGAGACATCATCTATCCTAGCATCCCTTTCATCTCCCAATCCTTCTGTCCCTATCCATCTATCACCGCATCCCTTCCATCTCCCCATCCTTATCTTCGTATCCATCTACCCTAGCATCCCTTTCATCTCCCAATCCTTATATTCTCATCCATCCAAACAATCCCTCCCATCCCCCATCCCTATATCTCTATCCATTCTTTCATCTTTATCCTTATACCATCTCACAATCCCTTGTCATTGGTATCGGGCTATAGGCCTCCCCCCATGCAACCCAATGCCATTTATCTCATCGTCATCACCCCTGATTCTCTTTCACATCTTTCCAATCTCCTATCACTTTTCATCACTCATGTATTCATCATCTCATCCTCCCAATTCATCTTTTGATGATTTGAATAACTATCCAATCCTTGAGCTTTGTCTAGTCACTATCCTCCAATCCAATCCAACATGTCTATCTTGTCCCATCGTGTCGGTCCAATCATTTTATCCCCTTATCTAGGGTTATCTCATCCTCTTTCATCCATCACTTGTCTTTGGCCTCTTGTCAAACTACGTTGCCCCTATGCTTTCACATAGGAAAGGTCGATCATTTGATCCGCCCCCGGGGTTCCATCATCAGTCTTCATTGTCCACTTTTCTCTTGTTCTCCATCCTATCTTGGTCATCCATCAAAATCTCCTCCATGGTCAGTCATCTGCCTTTTACTGAACTACGAGGGCTCTGCGCTTTCACGTAGGCAAGGCTAATCTTTGATCGGCCCTCGAGCCCCTAGGTCTTTAGGATGTTTCAATCTCATATCTTGTCTCCCTTGTGTCGTGTCGTTAAGCTATGCCCTTATCTAGTTGGTTCTTCAGAAACAAGATCCACTTGTATTAACAAATCCAATCAGTTTTGAATATTCTACAACATATTGATCTTTTAGCTTACTATCCATCATCGGTCTCAATAGGATGCATCCTTCCTAACAGACCTCATCAATCCCATCTATCCCCTTAATCCTATGGCAAAGGACATTTGAAATTGATTGCGATCTTTTGATGCTTTTGGCTTTTGTTTATCATTTGAGTTCCCTATCATCACTTGTCAAGACCGCCATTATCCATCATATTATGGTGTGTTTTGATTGGTCAACATAGGGGCATATCTTGATCTTTTTATGTCTATTTTTGTCTCCTTGGTTGTCCCACATAGTACCCACCAAGATCCTCGAGGTCTTGTGTTATGCTGGGGCATCCTTTTGTGCGTGTGGTTATCTCAATACTTGGCCCGACCAAGGTCATCACGACTTTGGGGTGTTGAGATAACCTTCTTGTCTATTGTGTTTATGCATTAGACACTATTACACCTTGGTTTCACATACCCTGGCACTTGGTGTCTTATGCTATAGCAAAAATCAGTGCTCCGAAGATGGAAAATTGCATTAGGATTGCATTTCATTTTTCATTCTATCATTTTGCATGTATCCCCCTATCCTTATCTCACATCTCTATCCAACCCCCATCCATTCCATTTAGCCCGAATCATCTAATCATATCCTTGGTCTTGTTCACAGTCTTGTTACCAACCTTGACCCATCATCATCATCCATTAGTATCCTTCCCTATCCCTTTGGTGATTGTTTTGGGATGTGTCCTTCCCTCATCAAGAACACTTTCATCATCATCATCGGGAGGTATTCTTCCCTATCCTTTAGTGGTGTTTTGGGATGTATCCTTCCCTCATCAATACCACTTAGTGGGATGTATCCTTCCCTATCCTCGTGTTGCCTCAGGATCCTTCATTCCCTCATTGATAACACTCCATCTATCATCAACTTATTTTGGCTTGTACCTTGACTGGGGCAACATCACCTTTTGTCCTAAAATCCATTTGTGCTTCATCCATCTCCATATCACTTACTCTCTTAGCCATCACCTTGCATCATCTTCCTCATCTCCCTTGGCATCACATCATCTATTTCGAGAGCACACACGTGTTCTCTTCAACCCACATGTTCTCTTGAGGGGGCATCCTCAATCC
The DNA here is from genome assembly GCA_007258455.2 of Sequoia sempervirens. Lineage (NCBI taxonomy): Eukaryota > Viridiplantae > Streptophyta > Pinopsida > Cupressales > Cupressaceae > Sequoia > Sequoia sempervirens. The sequence continues at coordinate 56,371 of VDFB02383939.1, forward strand.
GTACTCTTCATCTTGACCCCCATCATCTTCCTTCCTAGTCATCCCTTTGATGACTGGGGCATTTTTTTCATTCTAACCATCTCTTTCTGGGCTCTGTATTTTAATATTCTTTGAAATGATGCTATTTCGTAACACCATCTCAAAGAGGGGAAAAATGTAGACATCCAAATTTGGACACTTAAATTTATCACTTTTCATCTAAACATCCTCTTATCCAAATTAAGGGCATTTAGAACACTTAGTTATTTTGCAACTACATGCTGCCATTTTGTGCACTCATCTAGCCTACAATTTCATTCACTTGCATTTACATCCAAGCACATAGTAAAATCCTCCATTTTAGCCACATCAAGAGCCATCAAGGAGCACACATATCATTCCAAGCAAGGGCCAATCAAGGAGATATCAACAGCAAGGAAGGTAAAACCATTTGTGTCTTGTGTTATCTATTTTCCTTATTGTTTTGTCACTCTCTTTTGGCTAATCTTGAGGTGTCCTTGGTCTTTTGTCATTCATATTTTGAATTATTTTATGCCCTAGAATAGGATAAATTCTAAGGTATACACCTGTTATCTGTCATATAACTTCAAGTTATTAGCCATGCATCCCAAGTTAACTAAAGTCAACTAGCATATAACTAAAACTAACTGAAGACAATTGAACCATAATTGAACAGAACTGAACTGAACTGAACTGATATGAATTGAACTGAACTAAACTGATTTTGAACTGAACTAAATTGAATTGAACTTCATGTATGCAAACATCAAACCCTAACTCCTAGGATCTTTACATGCATTCAAAAGTGTTATCTGTTACTTCGAATAGTTAACTAAACTCAAGGTGAGTGTCACCTTACCATGTGGGTGCCCCATGTGCCCCTATTATTTAGGAACTCACAATGGACGTCCTCACATGTTCATTACATTTGTAATTAATTACAAATGTCAATAATCATGATGTTGGTGTAATTAAATGTCTTGTACCTTGTCCTAGGTCATGATTACACCTTAGTTAAGTTTACTTAAGGACCACATAGGAGGTTGGAGATTTTCCACTTTTGGTGGACTTGACATCTCATACCTCATCACTTCCACCTTTTGTGGACACATCATGTGATTATCTCTCCACGTTTTGTGGGTGATCCACCTTTTGTGGAGATTATCACATTATCCTTTCCCACTTTAGGTGGAGTGATAACTCTTCATTGTTGTCTCATGTCATAAGATTACGACACTTGTCATAATCTTATGCCCTTCTATGTTCTCACCTTGGCTATATAACCAAGGGGTCTCCTATGTAAGGATTGTACCATTCTATCATCTCATATTATTGACATTGAATACAGTTTATTCTTGTCATATTCTTTTCTCTCTCTTTTGTGTTTTCTATTAGGCCTCTAGATCTTGGGTGGCTACCTTCATAGCCAATTCTTACATGGTATCAGAGCTATTGGAGTGCCTTTAGTTAGTCTTTTGGAGAGATTTTTGGAGGGTTCATTTTTTGGCCTTGTGTTGTAGGTGCATTTTGGGAGCTTGTTGCATCAAATCTGAGCTCGCCATTGTGTTCGGAGTGTTCGAGATAGTTAGATTTTCCTTTTGTTTCGTCTCAGTTGGACATTGGAGGCCAAATCTGCAAAGGGTTGAAGATTGGAGGTGGTTGCTAGATCCAGGAGGTAGTTGCCACTTCAGAGCATTTTCAGCCAAAAAGGACATCACCATTGCATCCAGAAGGGCCAAAAACCCCTAAATCGACTGCCAAATCATCTAAATCGAACAAAGTTGCTCTCAGAGACAAATTTTTTTAGCAGGTGGGCCGTATGGCCCTACCTGCGCAGCGGTACGATTTTTCAATTTAAAATAAATTATTTTTTATTTTCTGCATTTTTAAAATAAAAATCTTAAAAAAATCGAATATTTTTTTGATTTTAAAATCAAAAGTTTTTTTTAAAAAAAAGCAAATTTCATTAAAAAAATTAAAAATTTAAAACTTGTAGACGCAGGTATGACATTACCTGCGTAGGTACTGCCGTACTTGCGCTCGTAGGGTGCAGCGGCGGCGGCGGCAGGGCTGGCCACCACCTACACGGCCACTGGCCATTGCAAGGGGCGGCCCCCCCTGCGGCCTCCACCGGGCCATTTATTTTTTTAAAGTTTTTTAATAAAAACTTTTATTTATTTTTAGACTCCAGTGAATCGTAGCACCTAATTCTCTATAAACCGCAGTGCGCCTGGTAAACTTTTTAACGGACCTGGGCAAAGATCAGACGACATCACCGGTACTACTCTGGGTGGGGAGACTAGACTCGTGGGACCAATCTCCGCAAATGTGAAAGATTTAGCCAACCGAAAGCATAGGGCCCTAACCCCATTTTAAATTTTTTAATTAGTTTTTAATAAGTTTTTAATATAAAACTTAAAAATAAAAATAAAAACTTTTTAATAAAAGTTTTTTCCTTTAATTTTAAATTAAAGTTTTTAAATAAATAAAAACTCTTTAATAAAGTTTCTCTTTAATATTTTATATTAAAGTTTTTAATTAATAAAAAATATATATATATTTTCTTTATTATGTTTTTAATAAAAGTTTTTTCATAAAAAATTTAATTTTCTTTATTATTTTAATAATAAAGTTTTTTAATAAATAATGTTTTTAAATTAAACTTTCAATGTTTAAAAAAAAAACAAATTATGCATTAATAAGCAAAATTGGAAAAATTATTTTGCCTCCCGATCAAGCCTTGTCTTGGACCATTTGTTCCTCTAATCGGCAATCAAATGGGGGCCAGTTGCTCCTACCGACATCCACCTGGAGGGCTTTCTTCATGGTCTTCAACTTTGGGTTTCTTTGGTTGGCTACTTCATCAACATTTCCAGATTTGCATTATGATCATTGTAGTTCTCTTCTTTCTAATGTTGTAATCGCACTAAAATAAAGTGCCATAATCTTCTATTTCAGTCATGTTCTATATGCTTCTTTGGATTGATTTATGTATCTAGTGTTAGTTCCTATCTACTCAGCGAATGCAACGGCTAGTTACCCATGCATGTTGGTGAGATGGACTAATCGCCATATAGACTCCTATTTTGGAAGCACTCTACCTGTCTTCAGAAGTTTGGTTCTACATCCAGAGACTTGGTGCATGGCTCCAGTGAGACTTGGATTGTACAAATTGTGCATGGCTCCAATGAGACATGGATTGTACCAATCTGCTATTATTGAGCATTCAGTTGATGCTCATGCAGTTGTCTTCTTGGTTCCAACCTTATTCCTGTTGCAGTGTGGATTCTTCTACAGTTCTTCATCAAAAGATTCTGCAGTTATACTTGAGTTGACAGATTTAGCTCAGTCACCAGTTATGTGGCATCTTCTACAGATGTACCTGATTCTTTCTATTAGTGCTTTGCACAATTTGGCATTTCTTTTGCAACAACATTTGGAGGACTCGTCATCATCCTTGGTCCGCTCTACTTCAGCGTTCACATTGTTCTACATTCTCTCCTTCTTCAGTTTAGATTGGGGACTCTTGACATTGTGACATTTGAGCAGTGACTCTCCAT
>VDFB02383939.1:60030-110277 GCA_007258455.2 Sequoia sempervirens
CTTTTGAAGATGTATCCAAACCTTATCACTTCCATGAAAATGGTGCGGTGTACAATGTTGATCATGACACTCGTATTTTTGATTGGCTTGCTACACTATCTCATGAACTTGCTTTTGGAGATGATGAATTTTCTCAACAAACTTGGAAGCTATATCTACCTCCTTTTCTCCATGTGATGATGGCTTAGTTGTAGTGACTAGAAGAGAAATTTCCAAAGGAGCTAAAGGTTGATACTCCAAACAGACCTCAAATGGACCATTTCTAGTAGTACCATATATGGCTCAATTGTAGCTATGTTGTACATATGGAAGACTCCCATCCCAGGTATGAGTATGATGAGAATGGTACATACGAAGGATGTTGGAAATCATGCAATTAACTACCTCAATTTTTCCATTTGTTTGAGGATGGAATGTTGTAGAATTTGTGGTCTTGGTATTCATCATTACCAAAAGTATTCTTCACCAAAACTTTCTAACAAACATGTTATCCCTATCAGAAATGATGCTCTATGGCAACCATAAGTGAACCCAAAGATGGGTGAAGAACAACTTGGTAGTATCCTCTATGGAGATCTCTTTCTTACAAGCTACCATAATGAGAATTTTGGAAAACCTATCTATTGCGACATAAATGTAGTCATAAACATGCTTAGTAGTAGGAAAACTAGACATAAAATCCATCGAGACAGATTGCCAAGGTCTATCTGGAGTAGGAAGTGGAATATATAGTCCAATAAATTATTATTTTCAACTTTTGCAATAGCATGTGTAACACATGACTAAATATAAGAGATGAAATCAAGCTAAATCTTTGGCCAATAAAAATACCTTTGAAGCATAGAAATATTTTTTCCAATGCCAAAATGTGTTGCAGTGCGACTATAATCTACTTCCCATATCATCTTTTCCCTCACTTTTGTAGGAACACATATATGACTTATAAAAAAGGATACCATATTGCATATAAAAATCAAAAACTCGCTTACCTTGTGTCAATTGAGTGTACACTTTAGAGAAATTATCATTGGTGGCATACTGATCAAGCCAACTTTTTGTTTCATGCCCACATGAGTCGAGTACCATGAGTAGTACTTGAATTGGAGGTCTACTCAAGTAATCTACAACTTTGTTACTACTACCCCATTTGTGATGAATATTGATGTGAAATTGCTACAATTATGCAAATCATCTTTGGTTTCTATCATTCTACAACTTCCCTTGTGTTTGCAAAAATTGCAAGGCTTTATGATTTGTATGGATGATAGTCTTTTTTCCTAGAATGTAGTACTTCCATTGTTTGCAAGCCTGCATAATTGCATACATTTCTTTGTCATATGTGGGATACCATCAAACTGTATCAAAAAATGTTTCACTATGATAGGCCACCAGATGACCATGTTGTATGAGAACTGCTCCCAAAGCATAATTAGATGCATTTGTTTCAATCTTAAAAGGTGTTTGCAAATCTAGAAGTGCTAAGACTGGTGTTAAGCATTTAACCTCTTCTTCAAATCCTCAAAAGTGTGTTGTTACACCTCTTTCCAAACAAAATTTTCTTTAGATCCACCTTGGAGTACTTGATTCATAGGCCATTCCAAATGAGAGAAGCCAAGTACAAAGCTCTAAAAGAAATTTTCCAATCCTAAAAAGATATGAAGTTTTGTGACATTCCTAAGAGAAGGTCAAGCCTTGATGACCTCAATATTTGCAAGATCGACGTAAACACCCCTACTATCCATAATGCATCCCAAATATTGGAAGCTCTCTAATCCAAAATAACACTTTTCTCTATTGGCATAGATTTTGTGTTGTTGCAATGTTGAAAGTACCTATTCAACATGTTGTAGATGTTCATCCCATGTCTTACTAAAGATGAGAATACCATACAAATAGACCACCACAAAGAAGTTAGTTACAGGTCTGAGAACATCATTCATTAACCTCATGAAAGTGGTAGGGTAATTTATTAACCCAAAAGGCATCACCAACCATTCAAATAACCCTTCTTTGGACTTGAAGGTAGTCTTCCACACACCTACATGATCAACTAGCACTTGATGATATCCAAACTTCAAATCAACTTTTGTAAAGAACTTCGCCTCATGTCTAGTTGGTCCAAAAGATTGTCAATTCAAGGAATTGGATGTCTATTCTTCACAATGATCTTTTTCAAGGCATGATAATCAATACATAGTCTCCATTTGTCATCTTTCTTTCTAGCCAAAACAATCGGACTACCATAAGGGGATGCACTTGGCCAGATATGGCCCTTTTGAATTAGTTCCTCAATATTCTATTTGATCTCGTCATTTTCCAATATTGATCTCTTGTACAATGGCCCATTTGGTAAGGTGTCCCTTGAATGATATCAATTGAATGCTTCACCTGACAGTGTAGTGGAACTCTTGTGGGTGAAGTGAAGATATTTTCATATTTTTCCAACATTGTATCCATCTATTTTTTTTTAGCAGAGGTGGTTGTTGGTACATTATTACTATTACCTATGACTTTCTTCCCTTCTTCTGGTCATAACATCAATAGTACAAAAACTCTAGTATGGGCAATCAAACATCTACATTATTTTACTTTAATTAAAGAAGAAAATTTCATAGGACTTACCTTAGAGATTCAATGCTTTTGTTCACCCACCATGACAATAACACTATGTGGCCTTGATTCATATACACCATGGTGTTGATAGATATATGGTTGTCCTAGCAACACATCGCATACATCCAAGGACCGTGCTACATTGTAAATGAATTCATCTTTGAATGGTTTGATGAAATAGGTTTACTTGTATATCCCTTCCTTGACTCACCCAACCCATGGAGTATGGTTGTGGGGGAGGTTTAATCTCTTTATGGCTTTAGTAGAGATTAGACTCTTCTAACTTCCACTATCCACTATGAAGTGTAGAGCCTTGCCATTCGCCCGCATTTGTGAATGAAATAGATGTTCCTCATCTTCTCGATGTATATTTTAGCAATAGAGATGGTGGCGTATGGATTTTCTTTAATAATTGGTTCGCCACACTATTGTTCAAAGGGGTTTTTGGGTGACATGTCAACCTTTTTCTCTACTTCATATGTTTATGTCATTAAGGTTTTACAGCCCTACAATCCTTCATATCATGTTGAAAACTTTTGTGAATATCACACCACATATTTGAATCCTTTTTCATCTATTGCACTCTCGTGTTCCATGTTGGTGATTGAGAGGAGGGCTTGCTCATGGTAGCTTGTTTCCCTCTGGTTTTTTGGTACTTTCACCCTTGGATTTATTATTTGAAAAGTAATCTTTCTTCCCCTTTTGTTTGAATTTCTCCTCAATTTTTTGTGGCATATTTATAAGCAATAGTCAATATTTCAATGTTCAAAAAGGACATATTTGTTTGAATGTATCTATGTAGCCCACTCTGATATTTCAACACTCGATACTTCTCTAAATCTTGGATGTCAAGCTTCATTGATAAAGCATGAAACTTATTGGTGTAATCCTACACTATTTGGTCTTTCTTTCGTTGCAGTAGTTTCCACTCCATTTATTTTTCATCATATGTATCTTTAAGGTAATACTCTTTTGTGATGAATTCCACAAATTCCCTCCATGTAGGTTCTTCCTCTATTATAGAATCATTCCTTCTTGAGGTAAGATTACCTTCCCATGCTAGCTTCACATGAGCTTCATCTTTGAGGAGAGAAAATGTTATCTTCTTAGCATTGGAAAAGTTATTCACAAAGAAATATATATCCAACTTTGTTAACCATTCATCCACAACATATGCATCAATTTTTCCTTTGAAATTTGGAATATCAAAATTCACCTACACTTTGAATGGAGTGTGGCTACTGAATAGTTTTACTTTTGTGTTTGATTGTTGGGTATTTTGAAGGACTTGAGAGAATTGTCTCATAATTTCTTCCCTTTGTTTTTTCAAGGCCTCTTCCACCATAGTTTTGATAGGGTTTGATGTTTTTGGATCTAACATCTTTGGTCCAGTTGCGTCTCAAAGGGAGGTAAACTGATGGATTATGTGTCTCCAATCCCAACCTTTGATAACCAGACTGTGTGTGATGTGACATATAGGAGTGTACCTACTCTAATACCAATTATTTGAATTCAACAAGGAATTCAAATAATAATAATAGGTAGGCAAAAACCTACAAGTATTGTAGACAAATGGATAAATTGTATAAATCGTAAAAAGAGTTGGTTGCACCCAAAAGTTCCATTAACTTATCTAAAAATGAGTTTTATACATCAATATGGAATTCCAATAGTCTCCAAAATCTAATGAATCCAAAATGAAGAGTTTTCCAAAATAAAAAAAATACAAAATTATAAAATTTCAAAAAATCTTGTAAATTTAGGTACCCCGACTTGGCAGAGTCCTAACTTGTTGCATGTTGGTCAGATTGTCAACTTTACCCATTGGAAAGTTCTAAAAGAGGACTAATTTCAATCCCTTAAATTCAATGCTTCATTATTCCATTTAAAGGACATATGAAAGTTTCAAACCTAAATACCACTTTGAAGACCTTCAGAAATGTGATTTACTAGAACTTAGAAAATATCAAAAAATATTAAAAATTAGATTTTTGATTTTTAATTGTTCTATCACCTTCAGACTATCCTAGAATATCCTTGAACTACTCTGGCTCAGAGAGTCCGAAGCTATGACTCAACAACTTACATAGATATATACCTACTACCTGGGAAACATTCTACAGCAAAATCCACCTTCAATATTTCCCTTCTTCGATTCCACAAGTTTATCTGAAAAAGAAAATTGGACTTAAATTTAATGGCTTCCTTGCAACTTTATGGAGACCTCCAAGCTCCAAGTGTTTAAAAAACCACAACTGAACCAACCTCTACCATAATGATTATAGACATGCAAAATATACCGACACACTTGATCCAGATCTACTAACATCATTTCATCTTCAATCATTTTCTTAGCTATTCATCACCTTTCATCCCTTAATTGAGTAAATTAATTTTATCTAATTAAGTTGTCATCTTCTTGTTAATTAAATTAATCAATCTTATCTAATTAACCCGATAGATCTATTTAATTAAATAATTCATTTTATTTAATTAAGTCCTAAAGTATTCTTATTAAATTAAATAAATTAAACCTTATTTGATTTAATTTAACATCACTCCTCTTTAATTAAATAAATCAAAATCTTTTATTTAATTAAATTTAAATCATATTCTTCTCAACTTTGATTTAAATCAATCCAAAAATCTAAATCAAATTGTCACATCATCTAAATCCCCTATTAAATTAATTAAATCTTCATTAATTTAATCCTAATCACCTGAATCCTCTAGATTTTGAAACTTGCACCAATAAATCATTTATTTGATTTATTAATTCCCTAATTACCTCCAAAATGACATAAAAAAGGGAATATTCCTCCAAGTTTGAAAATCCCTCCAAATGGATTTGTCCTTCCAACAAGGCATTCATTTCCTCTTACATGTCCTTGTGCATTGAGTTAAGTGGCATTTAATTCATTCCTTTCTCCCTCCAACAAGTCACTTCACAATTTTGAAATTCCACCTAATATCATTTATTGTGCACATTCATCAAAATATGCTCAAGCTTCCTCCATTCACATCTTGACAAGTGGCACTTTCCCACTAGATGTTGAATGATCCCACATTGCTTCATTTTGCTCATTCCTCCATCTTGTCTTTCTATAAATAGAAGGTTTTCTTTCTCATTTGGGATCCACAACTTAGAGCAAAGTTACTATCTTCACATTTAGAGCAATTCCATCCATTTCTATAGCATTTTTCCATTATCATAGCTAGGTTATTGCAGATTTTATCAAGTAATCACATTGTTCTTCATCACCAAGTGAATCAATCTTCATTGTTAGAAACCAAGATCTGAAATACAAACTAGAAAAAAGCCTTCCACATAAGAGAAAAAAAAAATCAAAGCTTTGCAAAGATGTGCAAAATAATATTATTTAGGAATCCTTAATTACAAGATATGATTTGCTTTATAAAGCAAAGATAACCCTAATCTTATTTTGAGCAACAAGATAGCTCAAAAAGATAAGGATGAGAATAATAAACCTAGGAATTAAAATATTACCTAAGTAAAGTTATGCAAGTGCAATTAAATATTAATTACACTAACACCCCCATAAGTGCAACTTAGGGAGACTAAAAAAGCATGCACCTAAAAACTAAGATGAATGCAAGAAATCATGAATGGGTCCTGCAACAAGGCCTGATCAAGTACCCAAGTACAAATGCAATAATGAGGTAGAGAAGGAAAAACCCTAGTGGGACAAAAACCCCCTACAATGAGATGACTGCTGCAAAGAAGCACTGGAAGAACACCGTGGAGTAACACTGAACCACAATTTGACAAGCAAGGAAAGATACTTTGTCTACAAGAAACCAAAATGGAATCATAATAATGTGACAGCAGACCCGATGCCATGGAAACATAGAAAACTCACAAACTGGAACAACCCTGGAATCTGTGAAGCAACAGTAGATGAAATGATGACAGAATCTGGAAACTATGTATCTCGATGTCGATTCCAAATCGACTAAACTCTTCCATGGGAAGGAGTACCATAAAGACTCGAACATTAACCATAAAAATATGGCCCTCAAACTGAGAAGGATCTGAACCAATGTGGATCAATAACCATGAACTCTCAATCTAAAGTGTGAACCGATGAATCTGATATGTGTCAAGCTAGAGAAAAAAAGTGGCCAAAAGAAACTAAGAAACCAGAAAACCCATGTGAGTTGTCATCAAAACAAGATGGAGATCAAAGTGAAAACTACACTCTAATCAGATTTATTATGCAAGAAACCCCCCCTGATGGAACTTTATCTCAATTCATTTATTACAATAACCCAACGATTGTAAAAGGAGAGAATGAAAACATGCATAAATAGAAAAATAAAATTAGACCTCAGATCTGTGTAGAGGACTGAACCAGCTTTCCAACGCTGAAAGAATGATGAAAAAAGGATCACTGAGTCAAAAGATATGCCCTCCAAAGAAAAATATAAACATCTAACTTCAACAGGAAACAAATCCAATCAAACAGAAAAATATCTAAAAACAAACTACACCATCAGAAAATTGGGCTCACCAGCGTTCTAATGATATCTTGTTTCAAAAAATTGCCCGGGATCAAAAGTTATGATGAAATGAAAAAAGGGCTATATTGAGGCAAATCAGGGTCTTCAAAGGCTAAATGGAGGAAAAATTTTGGCCCCTTTTGCACTAACACCTAGTCCGCCATATGACCGCGAGGAAAAAAAATCAAAATAAAATCCCACCACTAGGCGGGTGGCAGGCGGGAGGAGTAAAGGTGGCGCCACCAGTGGTGCCACCGCCAGCAACAAAGCCCCCCCGGGACTTATGATAGGACCGGGAGCTCGGGAGTGGGAGCCAACAGTCCGGTAGATAGCAGTGGCTGGAGGGAATAAAACCAGCAGTGAGGAGTGAGCAGAGGACAATGAAGAGAATGCCAGTCGCTGGTGGAAAAAATCTGATCAACAGTGATGGGATGGGCGGCTGTATGGCAAGGTATGGCCTTGTAAATGTAAAATCTCCGCACAAAATTTTTTGTATGATTTAAAAAAAAAAAATCAACCACCGAATGCCATAAAAAATAAATTATGAAGCTCATAAAATTGCATAATCATATAAAAATGAATATATATATATATATTTTTTATTCTGCGAACAAATAATCGTACCCTATACCTGGCAAGTCTTACGGCCTACTAGGTAAAAAAAATTGCCTCATGAATAGCTGACGCCGAATATAGGTGAGTTATATGTCATTTTTCATCTCTCAGATGCTCTGGATCTAATGGTGAGGTCCGATCTACCTGAAAATGCACCAAAAGCTTCGCAACTCCCAGATCTACCAAATCTTCAAACCTGCATAACTCTGGCATAAAATGTCAGATTCAGGTGAAACAAAAGTCTATCTTGACTTTTTCGACAGCCCTGAACTCGAATATGAGCTTAGATTTCCTCCAACATGCACCAAACGTAACCATGCAGGAGCACCCAAATAGAGAGACAATCTTAAGGTTTGAAACCCTCAAGGAATCCTAAACAAACTCTGCAATGATTTTCTCAAAAATCTGAGAAGGGGTTGCAAATCAAGGCTCTGGTACCATGTTAGAAACTAAGATCTGAAATGCAAACCAGAAAAAAGCCTTCCACAGAAGAGAAAAATAGAAAAAGTAAATCTTTGCAAAAGATGTGCAAAATAATATTATTTAGGAATTTGTAATTACAAGATATGATTTGTTTTATAAAAGCAAAGATGCATAACCCTAATCTTATCTTGAGCAACAAGATAGCTCAACAAGATAAGGATGAGAATAATAAACCTAGGAATTAAATATTACCTAAGTAAAGTTATGCAAGTGCAATTAAATATTAATTACACTAACATTCATCAAGATCTTCAAGCTTGCAAAGGAGTTGGGAAAGGGCCAATTTCCACATCAAATTGGCACCAATTCCCACATGGGATTGAGAGTTTGCATGTTTAAATAGGATTTCATTTATTTTCTTATTTTTTTCTTCATTCTCCTTCCTATTTTGAATATTGTAGATGAATTTCATGGGGAATCTTAGTTCTAACTTTCATATGGATCTAATATTGTGTTTGTTTGTTATGTTTGTGCAAGTCTAGGATTGGGGTTCACATATTAGCGCTAGAAGGAGGGCGAATCTCAAGTTCTTAACACATTTTTTGACAAAATTTTGTGCTTTTTTTGTGTTTTTGTGTGTCTACAGGAAACTACGCCGCTATCAGTCCAGTGGCACTGTAGCACTAGAAGGAGGGTGAATCTCAAGTTCTTAACACATTTTTTGACAAAATTCTGTGTTTTTGTGTGTCTACAGAAAACTGTGTCGCTATCAGTCCAATGGCGCTATACCGCGCTGCTATCATTCCAGTGGCACCATACAATGATGCTACAAACTTCAAACTCTGTTGTTGGAACCTTCCTACATAGAAATTCAAATTTTCAAACTGTGACACTGGTCTAATTTTTTGATGCTCAGATCTTTAAATTTTAAATTGTGTCGCTAACAAAAACTCTGCCACAATCACACTCTCTATTTTGCTGCAAAGTACCACTAACAGACCTAGCAGCGCTATACAATGCTACTGACTTCCTCAAACAATGACGCATATGCAGGTTGCACCACTGGGTGGGGTAAAGGATCAAATTTTAAGTTTTTTTCAACATGTGCTTTTTAGTTTTTGATCATTTTGAGCTAGTGACCCATTTTTTGCCTCTGTTTTTCTTGGATTAATCAGTTCTTATAGGTGGAAGCAAGGAAGGATCAAGGAGGAGATTGGAGTGTAACATCATTTATCCATTGTATCAAGTGTCTTTAGACACTTTTGGAAGTAATTATAATTCCAAGTCTAAGGATTTTACCCCTTCAAGCTTTTAGGACTCAATAGATTTCAATTTAGGTTTAAAACAAACAAGGAAAAAGGTTAAAAAGAACTTTAGGAAAAATTACTAGATTTTGTTTAGGGTTAAAAATTGAACAAGCAACTTTCATCTTTCGCTTTGGTGCTTTAAAAAGAATCAAATCATTGCTTTGAGCATTTAAAATGAACATGTGCATCTTTGTTTTGTAATCACTTACCCAAAATAATACCATCAAAAAGACATATGCTCTTCTTTCGCACCTCACGGTGATCTTGAGAATCAAAAGGCTTTTTGGTGACATTAAGTTGTGTAAGTGATTACCTACACACTTCAATTTGGATCCTAAAATTGTACAAATCTTGCAAGTGTGAGTGGAACATATCGTGTGTGTTCTCTCTTTGTTTCTCAACAAAGATCGATCGAACTATGGATGTGTTTGCTCACTTTTGTGTTATCTTAGAGGGCCTGCTTTGTGGGAAAAAGTAATCACCCAATGGAACAACCCAACCAAGAACACGCTAAAGCCAAGCAACTTCCACACGGGATATAAGTGTGGGTACTTGAGGAAAGGAAAGTATAACAAGGATTGTTCTGATGAGAAGGGAAAAAATGGTCTCTCATCACATGGATGATCCCCCACAAACGAAATGCCCGCATTCAAAACCCCTTTTTTAAAAAGGTTAAAATTCCTATCTATTTGTTGGTACAAGAACGATCGTTATGAATCCGCCCCATAATTTTACGGCTTTTAGTAGAGATGAGAAGTATGCCATGGGAGATTCATGGGTATTGATGCTTGGCTAACCCAAGAAGCGAGTGCATTGTAAGGGGGAGCCTGTGTGGTCAAGTATCTAATCATTTGCTAAAAGTAGGCATAGCTAGATTTGTCCGAGTGGGGATTCAACAAATATTATCTCAAATATCCATAGGGTTGTGCATGTTCTTAGAATCAAAACACTTTGCTTGATCGTAAACATTGGAAAACAAACATTCAACATCATCATCAAATTTTAAACCCTTTAGGAAGCAAATACTATTGACAAAATCCAAGTGTTATTACTTGCCCTAGGGATTCTATCCCTAGAGGTTTCTAAACATTTGGATTTACATCTCAATTTTCTTACTAAAGTCAAGAATTAGGTAACTTTTTCCTTGATTTCCTTGAGTTCCACATAATGTACTTTGTGGGATGAAAAGAAGTTAAGACATTAGACATCTAGTTTCAAAAGCTAATCAAGAGTGTGTTTGTGGTAAGAAAAGAAGTCACTAAGCAAATCTAAGAACAATTGAACCCCACATGTGTCTCAAATGATTTCACACAAAATCAAAATCTGGAAACCAAGGTCAAAAGCTTTTAATCCAAAAGCTCATCAAAAGCGTGCCTCAACGCTCTATGAATTTAGACAAAGATTGCTTTTCAACTTTTACAGAAGAGCTTCAATAAACAATCCCAATTTGTTATCATTTTATTATTGTCAAAATCCAACACTTTTTCAAAGGTTTGAACATCTTGTTTAGAGTAAAGTGTTTTCTTCAAAATCGAGGTCTTGTAAACAAGAGTCTTTTTAGGTACACATAGGATCAAATTCAACCTTCATCCATCTTTCAAACATCAAACAAAAATCATCTCACCAACAACTTTTGAAAATATTGAAACCATCCTTTATGCTAGGCTTTTTGGAAAATCCATGAATCAAAATCCTTGAATCAAACATCAAAACATTTTGTTTGGCTAGGTATGTGTATATATATCCTTCTCCATATGCTTAGTCAAATTATCATCAAATCATCTTGTTTGGTTAGGTGTGGGTAGATGCATCTTTCTCCCTACACTTAGTCAAATTATCATCTTGTGAGCAAGTTTATCTTATAGATAACATCCAACATCTTGGGTTGCATTTGTTCATTATCCAAATCAATCCAAATCAAAGAATCAAAATCAAGGTCAAAACCAAAAATCCAAGTATCAAATCAAACAAATCAAAAACCAAGAATCCAAAAAGTCCCAAAAGTCTAGCATCCCCCTCAAGATCTTCTAAGAGTTTAATCATCCATATCATCCACCTTTCACACATTTCACCATCACACTTTGATCCTTAATCATCCTAGATTTTCTTTTTTTGAGCCTCATTTTATGGTTCAAACAAGATCACAACACAAGAAGAACATGGAGTACAACAAAGAAACATCAACTTCAAGTGACCTAAGTCAAACCGCACCTAAGATAAATCCTATTGGACCCAACAAACCACTACCTGATCTTTCTCTCATAACACAAGACCCTCAAGAGGAAGGGAAAGTGGAAGATATCACCAATACGGGGATGACCCAAGATGAGATTGCTGAAATGCTTCAAAACCTTGATAGCCACCAAATTGTTAGAGTCATGATGAAACTACATCCCTCCCAATACATGCTTGAATTGGATAAAGAGGGAGAAAAACTCCCTTCTAATTTTGATGTAAGCACTATTGTGGAGAAGCCTTTTATGTCGCTTATACCATTCACCTCACCCACTCAGAGCATTGTCCAACCCATTCTATAATCAACATCATCCATTGCCACCACACAACCCATTGTCAACAAGGGAAGTGCATTACTGCATGCCATTCAACAACATCCCCTTGTCAATAATCAAAATTTGGACACCAACACCATCACAAGTACATCAAGTACCACGCCTCAAAATACCCTCCACCAATATGTCCCACTCACATTCCATGACTCCAACAACACATCTTTCCATGCCACTCTAGCATATTCTCTTGACCCACAAGTTTCGCTCCCATTGGTACAAGCGGGTTTATTTGAACAAGGCAAGCTCTTTGGGGCCTCATCATCACTCATTCCAGGAAGCATTCCACCAATTCTAGTTCCAATACCACCACCACCTCCACCACCATTAAATATGCTACCAGCATCCATATCAATTATTGGTTTAGGGCTTCCCCCTTTACCTAACACGCATCAATCAATCCAGGGAAATCTACCAAACACCAATTAAATCATCACATCTAATCCTCTTAATATACCACCAATATCGCAAAACCAAGTGGTATCCATCCAAGCAACGACATCAATCCCGACACTCCAAAACATGGTCTCCCAAGGACCTAGTACCTCAATCATTCCATCCACCACAATCACTCAAAACACATCTCAACCACTCACCACCACATCTAACATCCCAAATCCACCACCACCAACACCAAATCCAAATACGGCAAGCCAATACAACATAGCACTACAAGCTCACCAAGCCTACCAAAAGGCACTCCAGCAATACCAAGTTGTGCAACAAACGCAAACCGCTCAACAAGTAGTGCAAGCCACTCAAGCTGCTCAAGTCACTCAAGCTACTCAGGCTGCTCAAGCAGTGCAAGCCGCACAACAAACAACACAATCTCGATAAGTGCAACAAGCCAAACAACAACAAGCCCAAGCATTATTGCAACAACAACAAGCCCAACAAGTTGCTCAAGTTGCTCAAGCCACTCAAGCCGCTCAAGCTGCCTAAGTTGTCCAGCAAGCACAATCACAAGCATAGGCACAAGCACAGTACCTCACACAACAAAAAACAACCCAACAATAAGCATACCATCAAGCACTGAAACAATACCAAGAGCAACAAGAAGCAGTCCAAATATCAGCCCAACAACAAGCATTCTTGGCACAACAACAACAACAAGCTCAACAATAGGCATTATTAGCACAACAGCAACAGGACCAACAACAAGCATTGTTAGTACATCAACGCTACAAGCATACTTGGTGCAGCAAAACATGCAAATATCATCCACCAACACACCAACCAATCCACCCATATCTCCAACGATTGAACCACCGTAGAACACCTTCATCCCACCCCCCGATCCGCAAGATGATGTATCAGTACAAATCAAACCTCTTTCACAACAACTGTTTGATCTTTAATCAAGAAAAACCACAAAGCCACCAAAGAACTTGTGCCCCTATTTGTTCGACAGGAGCATTGTCATGAAACCATTCCCAAAAGGATTTAAGATCCCAAAGTTTGAAAAATATTGTGGAACAGGAAACCCTAAAGATCACATCAAGGAGTTCCAAGTACATTTCATGGAGGTCACATACGATGAAACTTATCTAATGTGACTATTCCCTCAAAGCTTGGCAAGTACCACCATTGACTGGTTCTCTCATCTCTTAGGAATCAAAAAATTCTAGGAAATCGTGGACACATTTGTGCAAAACTATACCTTCAACATAGTTATGTATGCGAGCCTAGAAGAACTATCAGCTATGAAAGAATCCAAGGGAGAAACATTTACTTCATTCTTGCAACACTGGCGATCAAAATCCAACAGGAGTAAATGGGCCATACTCGAGGAACAACAAGTGTGCACCATCATCACAAATCTTGACGGACTCTTGTCCATCCATCTCAAGATGTAATGCATCACAACATACAATCAGTTGATCCCCAAGGCACTTAATATCGAACAATCCCTCATCTGATAAGGGGGAGCTCCTTCTTATCAAGAAAGTCGCCCATCCACCAACTATAACAACAAACCTCACACATGGGCAAAAAATAGAAACAATACCAATGATGGTGTAGTCGATGCAAAATTTGTTATTAGTGCACCTCGAAAAAACACACCAGCACCCCAACAAAAACCCCAAACACAACAATTAGAACAACTAACAAGCTAATACTATGACTCAACAACTGAATAATCAAACATTCAACAATGTGAACGATCAAAGGGGGCCACCCCAACGAAACAAAAACTCCCCCAAATAGAAGTACACAACCCTTGGGGAATCGGTTGAATCCATCATGAAGAGACTAGTGGAGGAAAAACTCATCACAATCCCCACCTATGACAACTATCAAGAGCCCTTGGTGAAACCATTGTGCTACAATGAAAATCACCTTTGTGATTTCCACAAAATCAAGGGACACACAACTACCAATTACATGAGGTTGAAAAACTTGATCCAAGACCTCATTGACGACAAAATCATAAATGTGGAACAACCAATAGGGAATCAAAGTCTCGAGATTTACATGAATCCGATGCCCAATCATAACAAGGTAAATAATAACAATGATAAAGGAAAGGGTATATTCAAAAGTGTAAACCATGTGTATGATCATGTCGTTGCATCTCTAGATGAATGGGTCACAGTCATCACTGTCAAAGGAGCCCAGGCTGATTATGGAGTCACCACAAGAGGTGGAAAAGTTACCATTGTAGGATCATCTCAGCCTCCTAAAGCATCCACTTCCAATCCAAGATCTATTCCTAGTGGCTATAATGTCCTCAACCAATTAAAAAGAACCCCAACACAAATCTCTATCATGGAATTGTTGAAAATCTCATCGGCCCACAAAAAGATCATTGAAGAAGCCTTGGCCACATCTCCTATCCCCATTGATCTTAATGCGGATCAATCCCAAGCTATGGTCACACACCTCACTACACCTCACCTTCTGACATTTTCAAAACAAAATCTTCCAAGACAACCATCTCACAATCATGTGCTTCATCTTGAGGCTTACATCCATAAAAACAAAGTTAAGAGGGTCCTATTGGATGGAGGTACAGGGTTGAACATATGCACCCTTAAATTAATAAAAATATTGGGCTTCTCTAAAGGTGCTATCAAAAAATGAAAAGGCATAACCATAAGAGCCTACGATGATCAAGAAAGAGTGTCTCACGACACTATCCAACTCCTGATTCAAGTAGGACCAGCCATCATGGAGACAACTTGTCAAGTTCTCGACCTGGAATTTCCTTACAATATCCTCTTAGGGCATCCCTAGATTCATGGGATGCAAGTTGTAGCTTCCACCTTCCACCAATGTGTAAATTTTCCATACCAAGGCCAAGAGGTTACTGTCCATGGGGATCCTGAACCCTTTTACTATTACAAAAGTATAGAAGCAAAATATTACAAAATCCCCCAAGTACCTAAGAACGATGAGGGTCCCTTAACTCCATACATCGACCCAACTACTCTCACCTCCACTTCTGCTATAGAGACACCCGTCATCCCTACCATACATGATATCAAGGTCATTATCCAGGACAATGGGTGTGGGGATTATGAAATTCTGAAAAATGATTTTGTGGTAGGAGAGTTACCACAATCTCCTAGATCACGAGGATGACCACTGTCAAATAATGCTTCCTCATCCCAAACATTCACAATAGGCTCCTCCAACTTTAGAAGTTGGGGAGACCTAGGCCAACAAGTAATCGAAGAAGACCCATCAAACCTCTTGTACCAAGACAACAGGCTAGTAGCTGACCTACCTATGGATGATAGCAGTAGAGTCTTACAAATGATGCTTACCATGGGCTATGACAGAAATAGAAAGCTTGGAAAAAATGATAATGAACTTCTAGTAAATCTCATTCTAAAGACGTGTATGAGAAATCTTGGTCTCGGATGTACCCCTCCAAAGGTGACCATACTTGGAAAAGGTGCCTCGGTTAAGAAGGTTAAAACTCCTCAACAATCTATGATTGCCCTTCAGTTACCCGTATCCACAGGTCTAACTTTAGAAAACTTTACCTTTGACATAATTGATGTGTGTAGTAGTGATGAGGACCCTATAAAAAAATTTCCTATGCTTTTCAAATACACCTCCCTACTCATGATTAGTACCTTTTCCTTTTAGACCAATGGCCATCAAACCTATGAAATAAGCCTAATCTACCCCCAACTCATCAATTATAACCAAAGAGGACCACCAATTCTAGACATTTTCAAAAATGATGAGGCGCTCTCAGAATTCATGGGACTGCGGGACACGGTACCACATGGAGATCACAAGGCTGGGTTTGATATCATTCTAGACACATAAGCTTATTACAAGGAAATGATTGAATCCTTTAGTCGCAAAAGAAAAAAATTGAGAATAATCTCAAGGTCTTTGAGTGAAAACCACACTGTGGAACTCTCTGACCCAAAAATAGTAAAAATAAAGGACATATCCAATGGTGAAAACCCTTCTAAGGCGCCCCAGGATGAAGGATTCAATCTTTCTTTCAATCCTCTACATCAGGAAAAGACAGCGGTTCTAGCCAAGAAGTGAAACCCAATCAACTTGGGAACAGAGGAAACTTCGCATATCACATTTTATGTTGAATCATTGATGTCAGAAGAACAAGAGCTCCTAGCTTCCTTCTTAAGGGATAGAAAGTTCAACTTTGCATGGAGTTATGCCGACATGCTCGGGCTTGATCCAGAGATTGTGGTCCACCATCTAGCAGTTTACCTTGAAGCAAAGCCCATCAAACAAAAACTCAAAAAAATGTATCCTCAAATTTCATTGTTAGTCAAAATGGAATTGAAGAAGTTACTTGATGTAGGGTTCATACAACCAATCGACTATCCAGAGAGGGTATCAAATCTGGTACCTATTTCAAAACCCAATGGGGGCATCTATATCTACACAGACTTCAGAGACCTCAACAAAGCATGTCCCAAGGATGACTTCTCGCTTCCCAACATTGATAGGATTGTAGATATGACCGCAACACATGAGATGCTTTCATTAATGGATGGATTCTCCAAGTATAACCAAATCATGATAGCCAAAGAAGACCAACACAAAATAGCTTTTACTTGTCCATAGGGGACATATTGTTGGAACATGATGTCGTTCAACCTAAAGAATGTTGAAGCAACATATCAAAGGGCTATGACCTTAATCTTTCATGACATGATGCATAAGACTGTGGAGTATTATGTTGACAACATATAGGAAAAATCCAGAAAGAGGTGGGACCACATAGCGGCATTGAGTGCCATCTTTGATAGACTTGAGGAATATAAGGTCCACCTTAATCCAAAGAAGTGAGTCTTCGGCTTACAATCAGGGAAGTTGTTGGGATACATTGTGTCTGTGAGAGGAATTGAAATAGATCCCACTAAAGTAAAGGAAATCCTCAAGATGCAAGCACCCAAGACTTTGAAGCAACTAAGAGGCCTACAAAGTAGGCTCCAGTCAATTTGCTAGTTCATAGCTCAGCTAGTAAAAAAATCAATCCTGTATTCTCACCTACTCCACAAGGGTGTAGCGTACAAGTCAGATGAGAAGTGTTATCAGGCCTTTAACAAGATCAAAGAGTATTTTCGCACACCTCTAGTGCTTATGCCACCAATCCCAAGAAAGCCTCTAACCCCCTACATATTAGCAACAACAGCAGCTCTCGATACTCTCCTAGCTCAGCACGATGCAAACGGAACAGAGAGGGCTATCTACTACATCAATCGGACCATTGTAGGACATGAGTTAAATTATTCCTTCATCAAAAAGGCTTATTTAGTATTGGTGTTTGCCTCACAGAAGTTCAGGCACTACATGTTAGCACATAAAATCGAACTCATTGCCAAGATCGACCCACTCAAGTAACTGCTTTCCAAAGCAATGCTCACAGGAAGGATGGCCAAGTGGGTCATGATCCTATCAGAACATGATATCGAGTATATAGAGTGGAAGGCCATCAAAGGGAAAGCTATTGCAGACCAACTAGAAAAAGCACCAGTGTATTCAGAGAATTTGCTAATTTCAAAGTTCCTCGATGAATCCATCTTCAACTTGAGCATAGCAGATCACTAGAAGTTATACTTTGATGGTTCCTACACACAACATCAATCGGGAGCTAGGGTCTTTTTCATCACTCCATAGGGAGACTGCATACCAAGATCTTACAAGTTGGCATTTCCCTGCACAAACAATATCACAGAATATGAGGCTCTAACCATAAGACTCGAAATAGAAGTGTAGTGGCATATTATGGCTCTCAAGGTATATGGGGATTCATAGCTAATAATCAATCAAGTAAATGATAAGTATCAGACTAAATATGACAAGCTAACTCCATACAAGAAATTGGTGGAAAGTCTTAAGGAGTCCTTCATTGAGATCACATTCGAGCAGATACCTAGAGCAAACAACAGAGCAGCAGACACCATGGAAACAATTGGATCCCTATTGGACATCCCTCACAATGTCCCAAAGCATGAATTCCTAGTAGAGAAACTTCTCGTGCCTGCATTTGAGGTACCAAAGTTTGAATTTGTGTGCGAAATCATTGGTCCCGGTGATCCCTGGTACCATCATATATACACTTATCTGAGAATAGGATTCCTCCCAGTCGACATGACCTCAAACCTTAAGAAAACATTTTTCAAGAAAGCATCCCATTTTGTCATCCTAGGAGATACCCTTTATCGAAGAATCATTGAAGGAACCCTGTTAAGTTGCTTAAACATTGATGAGGCATTGGCTGCCTTAATCGAGGTACATAACAACATTTGTGGTTCACACTCAAGTAGTATGACCTTGGCCAAGAAGTTTCTAAGGACGGGGTATTATTGGCCTACTATGGAAAGAGAAGCACATGACTATGTCAGAAAGTGTCTACAATGTCAGTAGCATGGGGACCTCATCCATGCACCAGCTCAAGAGCTACACCCAATTGTCACACCTTGGCCCTTTTCATAGTGGGGCTCGATCTCATTATAAAAATCACCCCCACCTCATCCAGTGGCCACAAATTTTATCATTACCACCACTAAGTACTTCACAAAGTGGGTGGAAGCCATACCAATGACCTACATCACTAGAAAGTAGATATCAAAGTTCATCCTAAACTATTTTATTTGTAGTTACGGTGTCCCACAAGCCATTATCTCAAATAATGGGACACCATTCAAAAATTAGGATGTCCGTGACCTACGCCACAAATTCAAAATCCAACATCATTTTTTGACCCCAAATTATCCACAGGGAAACAACCAAGCTGAGGCTACAAACAAGACCATTCTAAAAATCCTCAAGAAAATGGTCAATGAAGCTAGCTGTGATTGGCATCTCCTACTAAATCCCGCCCTCTGGGCCTATCGAACTAGCATCTGCACACCCACAAGTTCCACCCCTTCTCCCTAGTCTACAAATCAAAATCCATATTACCTATTGAGATTGAGCTCCCATCACCGAGAATATCACTACAGAATCTCATCACAAATGATGAATATCAGGTGTCAAGATTGAATGAGCTAGAATTGCTAGATGAATGACGAATGGAGGCCTTCAACCATTTACAAGTGTATCAAAATTGACTCAAGCGAACTATAACAAGAAGATCAGGATTAGGACTTTCTAGGTTTGAGAACTTGTGCTAAAAGAAAATCAGAAAAATGTCCCAAATCCAAATGACAAAGACAAATTTGAACCCAAGTGGTTGGGACCATTTGTCATCACAACAAGTTACAAGTCAGGGGCATATCAGTTATCAACACCCAAAGGGGAACCTTTGCAAGAGCCCATGAATAACTCCCATCTCAAAAAAAATTATGCCTAAATATTTCAAGGTATAAAGCCAAAAATACAAAAAAATAGAAAATTTCCTGAAAAAATGGTCACCCTGATGAAAACCTGGCAATCAGGTGTCTTGGTGACAACACAAAAAAAAAAATCAAAGAACGGATTAAAAAAATAGTAAAGAGAAATCGTCCTCTAGTGAAAACCACTTGGTTGGTGCTTTGGGCAAGTACCTTAGTGAAAACCTAGCAAATAGGCACCTTATATAAATAAGCATTTTTCATCCACTAGGATCTCCATGGCTTGTTTTGCATCATCCATCCATCACACTTCCATCATCCATCTATCTCCATCCATCACCCATCTGTGTCTACATCATAGCTTGGTCCTGTGTTCGTGTCATGATCCCTCATAGTACTACTTGACCCATTCTTAAGGTCAGTTTATCCTACCTTTATCAGAGTAGTCTATTGCATCACGCTAGGGCATGTTTTCATTGGATAGGATTCATGTATGTTCTTGAAGTCCCTAAATTGAAAAATAAAAAAACATCAGAAAATTAGAAAATTAGAAAATCCAAAAACATCAAAAAATCCAAAAATAGGTCAAAAATTCAAAAACAGAGTTGTCTTGTCAAACTACGTCATCTTTGAGCTTTGAAGGTAAGCAAGGTTAATCTTTGATCATCCCCCAAGACACTTAGGTCGGTCCTTTAGGAGTCCACCATAATAAACTGGCAATTCATATGTTCATATTTCATCAATAATCGAGTCTATGTCAGTTGAACTACGTGGTCTCTATGTGTATAATGTAGGCAAGGCTAATCTAGTTGATCAGCCCCTGAGGCCCCTAGGATAGGTCTTTAGGTTAGTCTCTTGGTCAAAATCTCAAAAAACCCCAAAACATTTGAAAATTTAAAAATCAAAATATTTGTAAAATCTTGAAAATACCAAAAAACAACCTCAAAACATTTCAAAAACATCCAAATATTTGAAAAATCCATCTATCTCATCTCACTTTCATCTGCAATAAACAACACTCACAATAAATCAATCATCATCCCCAACCTTTGGTAAAATAGTTGGAAACAAATCTGGCAGCTCAAAAGTAAAAACTCAAATGTCAAGGTCTCGAGTCTAGGTCAGTACGTAAACAAGTTGGTCAACTCTTTGTGTCAATAGCCTATCATCCAATCAAATCCCAAATCAATCATCTGATATCATCATGTCCTAGAATGCATCCTTCCTACAATGGACATCAACATTAGACATCACTATAGTTTAGTCTTGGCTAGCGGTACGAAGAACATTAGCTTGTTTGTTCACTTTATCTTTGTCTTTTGACTTATCTTATTTTGCACTCATTTCGATGACCTCTCTATGATTTCCAAACAAAATTATTTAGAGAGAAAGAAATAAGGCAATGATCATTATCTTTTTATCTGATGTGCTTGTTGGATATTTTTGTGATATAACCTTGGTCATGCGTGCTTTGTTTAGGCGTAGGGAAGGTGTTTTAGATATCTTGTTGACCACATAGGAAGGCTTGCCTTTCTATGTTTTGGTCCAAGATGTTTGGAATATCTTAACTACATTTTGAATAAGGTTTTGTATGTCAAGTATAAACAAGAGTACTCCTATCTGATTTGTCGAGTCAATTTCCATCACACTAGGTACAAAACCATCCTAGTTCTTTATACCTTGATGCATTGTACCTACGTGTGCTATCAAACATAAAGTGAATTGCCCTTTTAAAGTCCCAACTCCTTGGTAAGCAAATCATCATCATCACCATCATCGACATCATTTCTTGACTTGTTAGAGTCTCTTGCTTTCTTTTGTCTTCTTTCCATGCTAACATGGTACCATGACAGTTAATCACAACTCATCCTCACCATTGCATCCATCTTGCATCCACAAACCGTTAGCATATTGCATAATGCATATCATATCATATATAAAGCATTAATCACCTCTCATACATTTCATTATTGCATAATATAGATTGGTTATTCTAAGCATCACCACATATAACTCATTTACATCCATCACATAACCATATAAATGCATACATATAATTCATTTTCATTGTCATAAGATGGGCATCATAACATAAACATCATCATTAAACACATCATAAACATCATGCACCATCACATCATATCATGTGCATCATCATAAATCCATAAATGCATCCCCATTTCATACATGAGATAATGGAAAAGGAAAAAGATTACATCTCATCATCATTTAAACATCATAATATAGATCTGTTAGTCTAAGCATTCTCATTTTCATACATCATCATCATGTAAGTACATAGAAAAGATATTGAAAAAGAAATACATCCATAAATTACTATATCACATCATCACATTGCATAAGCATAATATGGAATCACATCATACATAACATAGAATCATTGCATCACATATAGAAAGTAGAATCCATTACATCATGCATAAATAGAATAGAAACATATCATACATCTAGCAAATCAAATCATCTCATCTCATATATATCATCAAATAATACACTATCATGGTACAAATCCAGATCAAGTGTGTATCAAATACATAAAGTACAATCGCCCATACGACTATCAAAAATGAGTCTGTGAAGCAAAAAGAACCATGTCTTTGATCTAAGGAAGGCTAGCCCTGATGGCTGCCCTCGCCCTCGCTAGGCCATCTCTCTCTATGATCCTTAGGGGGCCAGTACCCTATCTGCTGTGAAAAATCTAGGACCCGAGACGCCTGAGGCACAACGTGATGATAATTAATTCTATAATAATTGGCCTCTCAAACCGCCTCCTTGTATGCTCCCTATAAAATTGAACTCCAGGACGAGGAGGTGGACATGCTCTCCAACTGTTGTCTATGGATCATCTCCTGTGCTACCCTGAGCTCTACAACCTGTCTCTGCTAGACAGCCTAGTCTCTCTCTAGTCACAGCTGGTTCCTCTCTACTGTCAAAGTAGCAACTTGTCCCTGTAATGCCTAGACCTGAGCCTACAACTAATATATCTGGGCATCTCTCTGATCATGTGGACATGGCAGAGGGGGTCCCTAATCCCTCTGAGGCGGCTGATCTACCTGTTTATCCTGTCTGCCTTGGTCGTGGTCCTAGTCCTGTCGTAGCTGATCTTGTGGCCCCCTATCCTGATCTACCTGTTGGTGCCTGTCCTTGTCTCTGTCCCCCCGACCTCCCTGGCCCCAGCCTCATCCTACCCCTCTACCTCCGGCCTTGCATCATGTCGATGGTGTCCGTAGCACTATCAACTGGAAAGGTGGCTTAAGCCAATCTCTGTAGGCCTAAGTAGTCCCTGCATCAACTTGACCCTGATCATATGGCCACGGCTTGGCCACCAAGTTTCTAAAGGAATCAATGGCCTCCTAGGCTAGAATGTAGCGGCCCCATGAAGAATCCCTCGTAGTACATGCAAATATCATGACATTCTATGTTGGAAATAAGATGCCATTTAATTACAAATCCTAAACATTAATTACTTCATGTATCTCCTAAGTTCTTGGAATGTGGTCAAAAACACTAAGATTAGGATGAGATAAATATTTGATGAAATAATCATGATTATTGACATTTGTAATTAATTAGCCACCCAAGATCTAGAGGCCTCTGACAATTCAATGTCTGGTACAATCCTTACATAGGAGACCCCTTGGTTATATAGACAAGGTGAGAACCTAGTGACATGAGACAACTCACTCCACCTAGATAATCTCCACAAAAGGTGGATCACCCACAAAAGAGAGATAATCACTCCACTCAAGTAGTGGCTATGTGGTCCCTAAGTAAACTTAACTAAGGTGTAATCATGACCTAGGACAAGGTACAAGAAGTGCAACATGTAATGCAAACAATACAAGAGAGGCCATGTTAGGTACCCATGTGCAATGCAATCTCTCAAAGTGGGAAAAAACTATGGAGTCATGCTCTAAAACCTCTCCCCCCCTCCATGCAATCAATGGAGAGTCACTGGTCACAATGTCAAGAGCTTGTAGAACCGCTGAAGTAGAGCGGACCAAGGATGATGACGAGTCCTCCAAATGTTGTTGCAAAAGAAATGCCAAATTGTGCAAAGCACTAATAGAAAGAATCAGGTACATCTGCCACATAACTGGTGACTGAGCTAAATCTGTCAACTCAAGTATAACTGCAGAATCCTGTAGAAGTGCAACAGGAATAAGGTTGGAACCAAGAAGACAACTGCATGAGCATCAACTGAATGCTCAATAATAGCAGATTGGTACAATCCATGTCTCATTGGAGCCATGCACAATTTGTACAATCCAAGTCTCACTGGAGCCATGCACCAAGTCTCTGGATGTAGAACCAAACTTCTGAAGACAGGTAGAGTGCTTCCAAAATAGGAGTCTATATGGCGATTAGTCCATCTCACCAACATGCATGGGTAACTAGCCGTTGCATTCGCTGAGTAGATAGGAACTAACACTAGATACATAAATCAATCCAAAGAAGCATATAGAACATGACTGAAATAGAAGATTATGGCACTTTATTTTAGTGCGATTACAACATTAGAAAGAAGAGAACTACAATGATCATAATGCAAATCTGGAAATGTTGATGAAGTAGCCAACCAAAGAAACCCAAAGTTGAAGACCATGAAGAAAGCCCTCCAGGTGGATGTCGGTAGGAGCAACTGGCCCCCATTTGATTGCCGATTAGAGGAACAAATGGTAGGCTTGATCGGGAGGCAAAATAATTTTTCCAATTTTCTTATTAATGCCATTGAAAGTTTAATTTAAAAACATTATTTATTAAAAAACATCTAAAAAATTATCTTATTTTATGATAAAGGTGTCCGTAGCCAACCAATCTGCTAAGTTGGAGGATCTGCGCTCGCATGAATGAAGAATATATGCCTCCTCCTACATTAGGAAAGTCACCGCATTAAGTTTCACAAAAAATGTGACCCTGATTTTCCTCGGTGTGCCTGAAATAGCATATGCATCGTTGTTTGCAAGTGCAACGCAATTGAAAGTTCCAAACTGCGTCGCTAGGAGCCCTAAACTCTCAAACTCTGTTTCGCGACACAATTTGAAGTGCAACTCAGTCTAAGCCTAAAACCTAAATTTCAAAGTGGCATGCCCGATGCAGTTCTCACATGCAGTCGAATTTGGAGTTTGAACCGCTGTGACACACTTGGACCGTTGGGCTAAGTACCTGAGGTCATGTCAAGTTGACTCACCAGTGTCCAATACCCTAGTATACTTGTCTCACATGTGTTTTTAATGAAATTTGCCATTTTTTTTCGAAAAAAACACTTGGCATTAGATTCTAAACCCGTCAAAATCAAAAAAAAATCCGATCTCATTTTCTCCTACTGAGGCAGCAATGGGGCAATTTTAAAAATGCTTTGAACCAATGCAACAAGTACCATGCTTCAAAGAGGGGCAAAATGTAGACATCTGAATATACGACACACTTGATCTAGATTTACTAACATCGTTTCGTCCTTTTCATTTTCTTAGCTAATCATCACCTTTCATTTTTAATTGAGTAAATTAGTTTTATCTAATTAATTTTCCATCTTCCTGTTAATTAAATTCATCAATTTTTCAATTAACTCGATATCTCTATTTAATTAAATAATTCATTTTATTTAATTAAGTCTAAAGTCTATTAAATTAAATAAATTAAACCTTTTTGATTTAATCTAGCATCACCCCTCTATCAATCACATATTGTTCTCAACTTTAAAAATCAATCCAAAAATCTAAATCAAATTGTCACATCATCTAAATCCCCTATTAAATTAATTAAATCTTCATTAATTTAATCCTAATCACCTAAATCCTCTAGATTTTAATACTTGCACCAATAAATCATTTATTTGATATGACAATGACATAATACTGTATTCAATGTCAATAAGTCAATGGAGATTTTGATAGAATGGTATTCAATCCTTACATTATGGAATGATCCCACATTGGTTATCATTTAGCCAAGGTGACTAGAACATAGAAGGGCATAAGATTATGACAAGGTGTCGTAATCTTATGATCATGCTAGCCCACAATTTTCCTAAAGATGAATGCCTGTAGCCTTTGTCTCAGAGTTTTCATCACTATTCTTTCGTGTAGGCATAGCCTTATCTAAAGAACCACCAAAAATGGTCGCTATGGCACTAACACCAGAAATGGAAACCTAAGATTCAATCCCTCACTCAAAAGGGGAAGCCTGCCTCACCATTTGGGACATCCAGAATGCCCCAAGACCCTGAGAATCCAAAACAACAACCTCAAAAAAACTCATGTGTGGATTTCTTCTCAACCATATAATATTGTTGAGAAGCTCCTTTCCACCATGTAGTCGTAATAGCTTTTTTCTCGAATCCACATTATGCAGCAGCATGACCTATTTTAAAACATCTTCTACATCGAAAGGGAATCCCTTCATAGTCTAGAATCCAAGAACCCTTAGAGTATTTAAGTAAAACCTTAGCAGACAACCCTTTTGAAACATCTATTTCAACCAATATGCAGGAAAAGGTGGAATGAAAAATGTTAGAAGATTCATCATCCACCAACAAAAAAACACCAAGGGCATCAACCACTTCCTCCAGAAGGGGGTCAATCCAAAGGCGGAGGGGAAGATTATGCAACCGCACCCAAATTGAGATCTTTTTGAAATGATTCAGAACATTTGTAATTAATTGCAAATGTAGGCTTAATGTGAGGAAATCCATTGTGAGTTCCTAAATAATAGGGGCACATAAAATTATTTTTTGGTAAGGTGACACTCACAAACTTAGCTAGTTAACTATTCTTAGTAACAGATAACACTTTTGAATGCACCAGAAAGATCCTAGCTCCCATTCATTGGATGATCTGCATATGCAGCTAAGGGAGGGTAGGCCAGAAACCTCTAAACCTAAAAATCACCCCATGAGCAGAGAACTTAGAAACAGTTCTCATCTATTTCCTTATGGTTCTCATCCTCTCAACTTCACTTTAGTTATATGGCAACTGGGATAAACCCGCTTGGTCGACACCTCTAATAACTTGAATCCAATAGCCAACCCCTTTTCCTTTGCCACAGGTTGTTACCCTTAACCTGCCCCCCACCAGATCCCATCACGTATGGGACGCCATTCTCCTTTTTCAAGCAAGGGATTCTATTCACTGTGGGCTCAGGCAACACAAATGAAGAGCCTCTGCCACCCAAACCGCCCCATCACCATTAACACCCACTTCAACAACCTGGAAAGCAATATGTTTCCATCCGCATGGGTAGACA
Organism: Sequoia sempervirens; assembly: GCA_007258455.2. NCBI lineage: Eukaryota > Viridiplantae > Streptophyta > Pinopsida > Cupressales > Cupressaceae > Sequoia > Sequoia sempervirens. The sequence goes on from VDFB02383939.1 coordinate 87,115, forward strand.
TTATTTCCTGTTTTTACTTAATGTTCGCAACTTAGAGAAAAGTTACTATCTTCACATTTAAGCAATTTCAGCATTTCCACAGCATTTTTCCATTATCATAGCTAGGTTATTGCAAATTTTAATCAAGGAATCACATGGGTCTTCATCACCAAGTGGAAAATCTTCATCAAGATCATCAAGCTTGCAAAGAAGTTGGTAAAGGGCCAATTTCCGCATCAAATTGGCACCAATTCCCCATGGGATTAGAAAATACAGTTTAAAGAAAGATTTCATTGATTTTCTTATTTTGTTCTTTATTCTCCTTCAAATTTTGAGGAATTGTAGATGAATTTCATGGGGAATCTTAGTTTTAATTTGCATATGGATCTCAATATTGTGTTTGTTTGCTATGTTTGTGCAAGTCTAGGATTGGGGTTCACAATGATAAAAAATAATCCCTAAAATTTGTAGGTGTCAAACCCTAATATCTACACTATAACATCATTCAAATCTAGGGATGGTGATGAATCCCACCCATAATGGGTGTCTCTTGAATCAAAGGAAACCAACTAAATTTACTTATGGGTCACCATTAATGTGATTTGATAGAGAAAATAGAGAAGTGGGCCATTAGTGCATCACAACCTTTAAAATAATCACTTCATAATTTTTTAAACATTTGGATGCCCATGTATTAGTATTTTTGAACCCTCGATAAAGGAAAAGTGGGATCATCAGAGTCTCAGGTCACCACTTACCCATCATACTATCGAACTTGGGAGAGGAGCATGAAATCCTTTGATGTCTCAACATACATATTTCATGCTCAAGATTTTTCAAGCAATCCATCCATCGAGATCTCATTGAATCACATACTTATTGGACCAAGCACATGGGCATGTCCACCTCTAATGTCCTAAAAAATCACTTTAACATTAGACATCAAGCCTCTATTGAACAACATGCCAATGGGATGGGGAGATGTGATACACTAATAGTTTGAAAGTATTATGACATTTGAAAATAATAGGGGGAGCTCCAAGGCATTAATGATAGAAGGTAATTGATGAATGGATGGGAAACACCTTAAAAGTCCAAAAGAGAATAATTTTGGAGTGGATTAAGGAAAAAATTTGAGGGATTAGACTTTCATAAAATACTAGTAGAATTTGACAAATAAATGACTACGTGACTAAAACTTTTCGTCATCACAATTAAAAATGACTAAATTCTACTTTTTTTTGCAACACAGCTATAAATGACTAATTTGATCTTGGGGTAAAAAATATAACTAAATAATTAGTCACACAAATAAAAAATTTGACACTATGATATTAAAGTGAGTAATGCAAAGTTAAAAGTTTAAGGAAAGACTCACGTTGAAAAGCAAAGAGAAGTTAAACTTGAGATGGGTGGCAAAAATGTGGGCACCAAAAATGGAGGAAGAGAGAAAGCAAAACTGAGAAAGCTCATGCTAAGGAGGGGCTCTAGGGTTTGTGCAATTGCATGGATGAAGGATGAGTAAAAGGAGCCAACAAGGATGACCAAGAATAAAAGGAGCGTGCAGTGAGTGAACTATTCATCATCTCTAGTCCCATGTGAAGGAGCTTGACAAATTTCAACTTGCATTCAAAGCCCAAAAACTGTAGTTTTTAAATGGTAGACCCTTTATATTTATGAATCATCTATTTTATGAAGATCTAGAAGGTTTTTGTTAACCTTTAGCAACAAAGCTTTGAGATATTTTGAGAAACAGTTAGTGGTTTTATGGTTTAAACTATATGCATTGTGAAAATAAGAAAAGAGAAATATGTGTTTAAGGGATTTAGATATGGGAAAAACCATAGGAAACCCTAAAACTAAGTAACATGGAAGTTACATTCTGGTTGATGAATAAATAAGAACCTAAATAAAGGTTAGTATAATCAAATCCTCCATCCATGGTTGTTAGTATCATGAGAGTATCAAATGCATTATGAATAAATACCATGAAAGGAAAATACTAGGATTTGAAACCCTCTCAAGTTGCAACATGCTATAGGAGCAACTTGAGGATCATATGGTTTGGGGCAATTAAAAGATAAAAGACAGAGATGTTTTCAAAGCCTAGGTAGTAGGGTTTTAAGGGTAATGTCAAGACAAGGGCACAAACATAGTCACAAAGCCAAGAGAAAGAACAGTCATCCTTAAAGACCACATGACATTCATCATGCATATAGGATAGTGTTAATGAAGAGAACAAATAACATGATGTGGGGACATGTCTGATTTTATGAGGCTTTCAATAGATAAGAATAATGATGAGATAGATATTGGAATTTAGAGGACATACATCTAGAAGGGTGACATTCATTTACAAAGAAGGAAATGATTGTTGTTTTATGAAGACCTTTATTGAGACCCTTTACTGGAAACCAATGGCTATGCAACATATCATAATACAATACATAAAGTGCCAGTGATTTGTGTTAATAACAGTCCAAGGCAGTTCTTTAGGCACGATAGTCCTAATAAAGAATACAAAGGTTAACCATAATACAAAAGGGGAATAAAATTTCCTTGACAATCACAATCAAAAGTTTGAGTTTAAAGGATAGTCAGCAATGGAAATTAGGACAGACATATACCAAATAGACAGTGGTAGTCAAGAGAGGTTTTTGCTAAGGGGTCATTCCCATCAAGATAGTTATAAACAAGACAATACTAGAAGGCAATCAACCTCATTAGGGTAGTCCATTAAAAGGAAACAATCTTCAAACTTTAAAATACAAAGCAAGACTTTTGAAGATGGATAATGAGAGGATCCTCAAGCATGGTCACCAAAAGGAAGCAGTCCTCAAGGTTTATAACAAAGATATTATAAAGCATTAATTGAGGACATTCATTGATGCTATTATAGGATTTTCACACTAAATATAGTCAACATAGTGAGGATAATTGATAGTTAGCTTAATGCAAGGGGTTTCGAGTGTATGATGATAGTGAAGGGGGTATATGACAGCTAGCTAACAAATGGTGATTGTCAAAATTTTATAGGGAAGTCCATTAATGTTGGAATAAGATGACTTCAACATCAATATAAATCATTATTTGATGGATTGATGAGTATCTAGATAACAATTTGAAATTTCTTAACATTTATAATTTGTTGGATACTAAGACCTCAAAGCTTGAATATTCAATCTCTCAACACAATATGTATTGCATCTACTAATTTTCTCTTGGGGAGTCCACCATCTAACAAAGCATTTTGTTCCAATGAAACCCAACAAGAGTTGATAGAAGAAACATTCAACAGTCAAAAGATGCATAGTTTATGGGCACAAGGGCAGATTAGTGACCACCATGCATAAATGAGAGAGGACAACAGTCAAGTCTTGATGAATCTCATAAAGTATGGCAATCCTAGGAACATCACACAAGGTCAAAAAGGCATTGGTCATAGAAATGAAAAGATGGAGGGCAATTAGATCAATGGAGGATAGTCCTATCATTTGTGCAAAGGCTTGAAGAGTCACTAGTACACAAACAACAATATATGACTAAATAAACTACTAAAAATTGCATATAAATGACTAATTTTGGTCACGTGACCATTAGTAGTTTATTGCTGGTCATTTATAACACAACCAAATTTATGACTAAACTATTTTAGTCATTTATTTGGTCATTTATTTGGTCATTTATTTAGTCATTAATTTTAATCACGTGACTATTTTAGTGGTTTATTTGTAGTCATTTATAACACCACCAAATTTATAACTAAACTTTTTTAGTCATTTATTTAGTCATTGATTTGGTCATTGATTTAGTCGTTAATTTAGTCATTTATTTAGTCATGGTAGTGATTTGTTTAGTCATATATTTAATCATTAATTTAGTCATTTATTTAGTCATGGTAGTCATTTATTTAGTTACATATTTAGTCATTACTTTAGTCATATATTTAGCCATTAATTTAGTCATATATTTAATCATTAATTTAGTTATTAATTTTGTCATTAATTTAGTCATTACATTAGTCATATATTTAGTCACTACCAATCAAATTTAACTTAATTAATCCTCACAAGTTTATAGATATAAACTTCAAGTATCATAGATATTCAAATGTTAAAAAACACCATGAAATGAAGACTAAAATGCTTGAACAAATATGATTGATCAGACACAAACACAAACAAATTACAAATTAAAAGGAGCCACAACACGATATTTATGAGTGGAGAAAAAATGACTCTAAAAATTTACTTTATTAAGCCTCATTGGCAAATCAAAATCTCATTGGTTACATTCAATTTTCAGTGACACTGTACACTTTACAAACACTATATAAACAAAATACTCATATTTTCATATACTTATACTATTTTCTCCTTCCTTAACTACAGTCCTTTTGGAAGGGCAACAACCTCCTATAGGGGCTCGACCCATTTAATTCCCTTGCAAATCCACAATTTTCTCACCACTATTGGTTTCGGCTCCTCCAAACTCTTCCTCACTAGTATTCACCTTTCACTTCTCCAATTTGGAGTTGTAGCCTGAAAATAAGATTTCAAAATTTGCACATCAAAAACTCACAAAAGTTAAATAATACAAAGGATAAAATTCAAACATTTTATTTTCCTTTTCCTAGTATGGCACCCTAAACTTAGGCGCTAGATATAATGTTTCCTAGTTATCTCTTACAATTTTTAAAAAGATGAATTCATGCAAGATAGCAAACAAATAGAAAATATTCAATTAGTGATATACAACTGCCTTATTCCTGAACAATTGATCAGTAACTTGATTATTGATTGTAAATTTTTAATTGATACGCTTGAAAGTGTCCTTGCCTGTGTGTGAATTGGAGCTTTGGATGAGGATATGAACATCCATCAAAAGCATATTTGGAAGTAGATTTTTATCAAATAACATAATTCTCACATGAACTATAAAAATGCATAATTATATTCTCAAATCATTGGATTTTGGTCCATTGATAAAAATGAAAGCCTCAAATATAGTACTCCAATCCTAGAACATATTGCATTATGATACAAATTAAATACCTGGCTGATTTGGATCAGCATAAGGGAGTGAATGAACTCACTTTCCACCTATACTACCATTTGGAGCCACACACTTAGAAGACACATCTGTAAATTCTCCAAAGACTTGCACGAAGTAATTGTCATTCCTATCTCCTTTGTACAAAAGGCTAATGGATAGAAGTTAAAACAATGCTAGACCTGTTACAACTTTATACCACAATTGTCAAATGCATTCCCCAACTCTAGGAAAACAACATACAACCAACTAAAAATTAACACATGCAAACATAATAAACATGAAATTTGTAGAGTTTGTGATATACTAAACAAGCTTCTGGTAAAAATAACATTTAATATCATTGAAAATCCAAATCATAGTCAGTGATCCATCATCAGGATTAAAGAAAATTATCCTAATGATGGATCATGGATTGTGATCTAGAATGTTGATGAAATTAAATGTACAATTTTTTTTACCAGAATCTTGTTACAAATGAAAAAAACACATATTTACCCATCTGGTCATATCCAGCAAGGGAATACATTATAAAATAACCTATATATACCATATAAATGCATTTATTAATTTTACTATTATGAAATAAATTTGCACTAATGGTAACTACAATATCAATTTCAAAAAATGTGGATGACAACAAAGTTACGTACCAGTGTTGCAGCTTGTAGTGGTTCAAAAAGATTATGGTTAATGTTTTCCTTTGAATTCTTAATGACTACAAAAAAACCTCCTTAGCCAAGCTCCAATTAGGTCTACCAACCATAAACATGCAATAACCCATCATGTACTTAGGAATGAAGTTATATTTCAATTCAAGCATTGCAAAACATGAAATAACAATGAAAAACATGAGATAATGGAGTTTAGTCCCTTCATTAAAAATAGGTCATGAATATGACCTCTACAGTGTGAGATTTCAGTGAGTTTATGTTCAACATCATCTTGTTTAATCTGCCCTATCTTAGGAACACTTTCTTTAACCTTCACTGAATCTGTAAATTTATGCATTTCACATCCTAGAAGATCCAATTGACTACAATTCTTTTGCATGCCACCATCTATTGGATTCACAGGTTTTCAAAGGCCTTTGCAACCATACAAGAAGAGGTACATTGAGGGGATCCTACATTTCTAAGAAGCATTGGGGACTTCAAAAGGCTTGTATACTTCCAAGAACCACTTCCTCTAGATTTCTTCAATTCATGGCCATTCATGGTAAGATTTCAAAGCCAAAATATAGCCTACAATTTTTGTTGTAGAACTTGGTAGCAAGCACTCCTGAAGAAACATCAGTATTAGACAAAAGTATAGAGAACTAATTATTTAGAATCTAATAATATTGGAATGAACATGCTCACTTGTTCTAAATTAGAAACTTCAAATGTTGGCAACTTTAACTCCTCAATAGCTACAAGAGAATTTTTGACATTCTCAAAATATTGATAAGTAGATAAAGGTTGGCCTTCAAGACAAAGTGATGGAATATTTTCAACCACCTGCTTTCCAATTATGTAGACATTATTATCATAATTGAAATTTTATCACTGTAAAACAAAAAATATAAACAATAGCTATGATAACAGCTATCTACTCATATAACTATCTATAAAAAGCAAGGCCAAATGATATGAATTACTATTATTAATTGTGTTTTGAGGCAAATATACATAAATATTGCTATAGAACCATCAAATTCGGTAGCTATTGCAGTTGTGCTGCTTACATTGCTCATTGACATGTTTTAGGGAGATCTACAATGGTGTTTGTTAGTTTAGCTTTGCTATGCAGATATCCATTCATAAAAATGGAAGAAAATATGTTATCGATCAAATATCAATATCAATGCTCGAGAATAAATCTACAGATGACTAAAATGAAAGTAGAAAAATAAAGAATAAAAAAGTTGTGTGATAAAGACATTACTAATCTTCACCAATGCATAGTTTGTGGATCAAATATGAATATAGGCTAAGTATTTCCAACAACACTATTTTTTTAGTTGGATCCTAAGAGCACTGTAACTTATGTTCTTCTCTAAAACATCTATATGAGGTTTAAATAGTAAAGAGATTGATGAAAGATAGAGGAATTAAAAAGATACCTAGATGTAGTTGGATTGAAGGCCGTAAATTGGTACATGTTTTATGTGTAGGAGACAGATCACATCCACAAACATGGTAGAGCTATGCAAAGTAGGAGAAATTGGCTTGGATAATGAAGGAAGTGGGGTATAAAGAATCATTTATCTGCCACCATAGTAAAAAGTTAGCAATTGCATTTGGTTTGTTAAACATGGCCCCTGGTACAACTATTAGAGTTGTTAAGAACCTTCAAGTATGTTCTGACATCTCCAAGATTGTTGCAAGATAAATTGTTCTAAGAGATGTGATATGTCCATAAAGTGTACCTAATATGTCCATAACTCTTGAGACAAGTCATGAGTGCCATTTTTAAACCCTTGGATTGCTACATAGCTTAATCCTACACTCTTTCACTCAAAACGTGCCCCCAGATTCTTTTACCTCAAAATATAAGCAATCAAGTGGGCATGTTAAGAACTTCTTTCATGCAAGCACTCCAAAAAATAAATATACTGTAGCATATACATTAGATTACAAAATGTGCAGTTATCAAGGGTACATTATAACAACAAATTTATGTTTCATCACATTACAACATTCAAAGCAAACTACAACCAGCATCATCAAAATCCTAACTTCAATTCCATATTCAATAACATAGTCATAAAGTACAAACAAAGGCTCAAAAAGTTCAGTGAAATCTTTAAATCAAATTTCAATCATTACCAGAAATCCAAGCATCACACTTAATATAGCATATCATTTTTCCCAAGGCTTAGAGAAATGGATATCTTGACATTGAAGCTTGGACTCGTTTTATTTTGATTTGTACTTCCTACATAAATCAAGTTTCAAAAGTTCTTCATTAACATTTTCAAAATCCTTCACGCAACAAAAACAAAGATGAAAACCTTGAATGTACTATTATGAATCTAAACTTTACATTATAAATGGCTTGGACTTCAACCACACTTACAAGATATAATAATTGCAGAAATTGAATTAGGTGGTTATTTAAAATTTTACACATTTCTATGTTCAAGTGCTACAATGTGACGGGTTGCCAATGGAATGAGGGAGGTTATTTAAATCATAGACAATACCATGTTCAAGTGTTGCAGTGTGACAAGCTTCCAATGGAATCAGGAAGGTTATTTAAACGTTCACACCCTTCTATGTTCAAGGTTGCAGCTATGTTGGTTGCCAATGGAATCAAGGAGGTTATTTAAACCATGGCAATATTTTAGTTTTGAATGCTGCAGCTGCAATAGATTGTCAATAGAATCAAGGAGGTTATTTAAACCTTTGAAACTTCCTATTATGTTCAAGTGCTACATTTGTGATAGGTTGACAATGGAATTAGGGAGGTTATTTAAACCTCTACAACTTACTATTTTTAAGTACTGCAGATGTGAGAGGTTGTCAGTGGAATAAGGAAGGTTATTTAAACCCCTACAATCTTCTATGATCAAGTGTTGCAGTTGTGACAGGTTGCCAATAGAATCAAGGAGGTTATTTAAACTTTTACACCCTTCTATCTTCAAGTGTTGTAGCTGTGACAACTTGCCAATGGAATTAGGGAGCTTATTTAAACCTCCACACTATATTATATTCAAGTGTTGCAGCTATGACAGGTTGTCAATGGAATCAATTTCAGATTGGGTTCTAGGTGCATGCAGTCATGCAGGTTTAGTGGATGAGGGCTGCACATACTTTACATGTCAGTAACCCTTATTGCATTACAATTTACATATATAGTTGATCATTAGGTGTGCATGGTTGACCTTCGTTCCTATGCTGGCTATATTGAGGACACACTAAACATTATTACTAAGATGCTAGTTAAATCTATGGTACATGTGGATCATATATGAATATAGGCTGAGTATTTATCTGAGAGGGTCATTATTTCTTACTACATTGAGTAAAGCATACATAAAATTTAAAAATGGTAATAATCTTCTTATTGGAAATCCTAAGTCATCTATATATTATATGTGCTTTTTAGGATTTATCCAAGTCATTGTAGCATAATTTTTTATCCTAGAGGCTTATATATTTTGATAGTTTGATTGAAAGATAGATCATGTAAAACTCTCAATTGTTAAACCAAGAACTATTCTTAGGAAAACAAAAGAATAACCATCAAAGTGTCATACAAATAATTCTATAGAATTTGAAACCTTAAATACATGTATAGGTTATGTTGAAAATATTGGCATAAATCTCTGCAATCAGTGTGCATTAAGAGTCTAATAGCTAATACCAAATCAAAATATTAGTTGAGATAGGCTTAGAATTCTTACCATGTGTCTATTATATGCTAATTCCACTAGCTTGTTCATGGCAAGAACTTCACGCTCTTTAAATCATTAACAAACCAAAAAATATTAGGCACCCTAGAAAAACTAGAAATCAGTCAAAAAAATTCTTTGCAATTAAGGTTTGCACCAAAATTTTCCTTCAATACTATGTTAGAAAATACAGAGTAGAGGAAAAATACAAAGTGTATATTCATGTCCAATAATAAGCCTAACTATCTTTTATTGTAGAGCATTGCTTAGCCAAACAAAAATCAAACTAATGAGGTGAAAAACACCAAGAATCTTCAATAACCATGTTATTGAATGAGCATATGTTGCTAGAAAACAACATTATAAATTAATGTACCTTTCTTCAACTTCCCTTCCTTTCAAGAGAGCTTTTTCCAGTTTGCGAACATGGCATTTGTTTTTGGATACCTAGAGAGGCAACATCGTATGGTAAGATACTTCTGACTTTCATCAACCACAATATTATATAAATACTCAAACATAAAATATGCAATGGTACCACTCTTGATTAAGATCATAAAAATAATTGGATCATATGTAAAAGAAAATTTCACTTAATCTATAGGACAATGAAATCAATCACATTGAAAAAATTGAAAAGTGTTCTTTCTCAAGAACATTCTATGATTTCTTATGGATCTATTAAATATATCAACATTCCCATCATTTTTTATAACTTGGTGAGACATGTCAATTTTTAGGAAAGCAAGAAATAAGATGGAATATTGGTGTACAGTCAGAGATTTTGATGAAAATTACCTGTTGCTGGAGCTTATCCTTAAGCTTACAAATACATATTTTTATTTCGTCATCTTCTCTCGGTGCTAGGTTTGGCTAAAAAAGGGAAATTGTAGTGAATTAAAAGAAAATTGTAGAGGAAACTAAAAACCTAAGGCATGTAATTTTAAAGTATAAAATAATACAAAAATTCCCATAAACAATGATAGAGATAAAGTTAGATTGGAGAAAATACCACTGATTCTGGAAATAGTCCAATGCTTTGGAGTTCCAATAAATTTTTTTGGTCCAAGTCCATATCCTGGGATTGGATGTCATATGCAGCAATGCCTGAAATTAATCCAGAAGTTTGATGAACACAGTCATCTTGTGGTCCATCACAAAAAATTCTATTTGCTTTTGCAGAGTCTTCTTCAACAATTAAAGCTAAAAGCAATCTTTCAGAAAGTGAAGGTATCCTGTCAAGACATCTCAATTTTCTAGGTCTCTCAATGTCCTCTTTAGTGTTAAATTTGCTAGAAGGCCTAAAGGACTCACTATCCACACACCCATCCACCAAATTTCTTTTCCTACTCAAAATAATTGGACTTGGGTTTATTGGCAAGGAACTACAGATGAGATCCACCTAGAAAGAGAGAAATTGTTTGTCAAAGGATAGCAATGATTTTTTTTAGAAAAACTAAATTAGTCTTTACAAGAAAATCAATAGTAACAAATCAAATGCAATTGTAAACCCACAAATCAAAGGCAATTGCAAACCCACAAAACCCTACAACTATGAACAACACATTGTGAGACCTTGACACTTACTAAACAATATTTAATATAGTAAATGATTCATTTTCAAGACTCTAAAAAGTCTTCTAAACTCAGAATCTCATGTATAATAAAAACTAAGATCTTCAATAAATGGAGTAGTCTTCTTATATTAATAGTGTTACGCACAGTTTGCATCACAATTGTTGTTGCTCTGGCATCTAGTCCTGAAGTTGGTTCATCCATAAAAATAATAGATAGATTTGCAACAAGCTCTATGGAAATTGTTTAGTGTTTTCTCTATTCTGTTGACAAACCAGTTACACTAGGCAATCCAATTAATGCATCTCGTAAGTCCTCTAACTCCACCAGTTGCATGATCTCTTCCACAAAGGTCTGTAGTTTGAGAGCTTACTGAGTCAGGGAAATCCATGGAGCCTTGCTAAAATGAGACATGGAAGAATTGAGTAAACAAGAAGAAACTAGAGTTTGGACTTACAAGTTTGGTCATCTTATCAACCTCCCTAGGAAGACGTATAAATTTAGAGAATATCAAAGATTCTTTCATAGTTAGCTGTGGAGAATGTATATCATTCTATTCACAATAACCAAAAACTTGGGCAAAGGTCTCTTACCTTTTAGGAAATCTAGATATTCTGATGTCCCCTTCAATATATCCAGTGGTCTTCCTTCTAGCCAATACATCCATAAGTGTTGTCTTTCCAGCCCCACTAACTCCCATCAAAGTTGTAAGAACCCCTGGTCTAAACACACCAGTCACATCTCACAACAGTTGAAGTCTTTTATCAGTCACACCTTGTTGAGTCATTTCCTGTAGCAATTTCAAGGACATCAAAAACTAGATAGCTCTCAAATATAAGTTAGAATAAAAGAAAACAGACATTGGCTTCCAAGATATAAGATTCATCTATACCTGAGGCATGTCAACAAAGTACTGGACATCATTAAAAGACATTGTTAATGGTTTGAACGGAAGAATCATCCATCACTTTGGAGAACTAGATGTTGTTGCTTCTAAATCTGTTTTACCTGCTACATGGTTTTTGGACACCAGCCTTAATATACTTACATCCATTTGCACTGTGCATACATGTACTGCTAAGCATTTTAGAATCTTGTCAGGTTTTACAGAATAATAATAAAGCATTTTTATTCACATCATCAGAAGGTTCAATAGGACCCCTAGTATGGAGAGAGGTACTAAAGAATTTACTATTTAGTATTTACACAACATGACTGCATCTTATGTTCCATTTTAGGAAATAGTACATATGGGATGCAGTAAATATACAACAGAGCTTACAGAAGATTTCTATGCCTTATTTGTAATTACTAATTTACAACATCTCCACAAGTAAATTGGTTTCCATTTACAATGCTACATCAGGTCAATTTATACATGACATGTAAATAATCAATATTCCAAATATATATCTAAAGAGATAAAGATCCTACTATTTCCTATAATGGAAGATCTTGTCTAGAGAATGTCTATTTCCTGGTGACCTATTTATTTTCTAACTTATTCCTCCTATTTATCTTCTGCACTTTATAAACTATTATGTTGCTGGTGGATTTTGATCATTAAGATATGGACAGTGAATAATGCATGAATTAAATTGAGATGCAGGATTTTTGTTACTTGCATTATTTTTAGAGTCTTTTGAGGAGAAATGCTCCAATTTCTTATCCTTGGCCCATAATGAAAACACCTGGGGTTCTTTATGTGTCATATTGTCATACTGGGAACCTTGCTATTTGGCAATGCTTTCTATAGACAAAACAGATTGAGGCTTCCCAAGAGCTTTACACAAATATGATAATTGGTCAACATGTAGGAAACAAAATAATTTATAAGCAAAATGAATAAGAAAAATATATGCATTGACACTAAAATAACTCACGATTTATGTATGTAAGGACAATTGTGTATAAAATATTGAAGACCAATATAAACCCCAACAAAGCAACATCCCCTATCCAATACCAGTAGCCTCTCTGAAATATATGGCGGCTTTTGAGTACTTCAAGTCCCAAAATCAATGTGCCATGAATGCTCTGCAACCAATTATCAATTCAAAATAGAGAGTATTTAGGTAGTGTCCAACATTGGTTGGTACCTATGAAGAGATTCATTCATGAAAATTTAAAGAAAAAAGTAAAAACTATAAAACTGGATGGTATACATTGATACAATATAATTAAAAATGACTAAAGATTAAGCATGCAAGTAAAATGTGTTAAATTTTATGATTAGATTGACATGCACATAAATTAATTCAAAACACAACACAAGACACAACAGATACCCTGGGAAAACCCTCCTCTTGAGGGAGAAAAACCTAGCCAATAATATCTCTTATATTATTGAATCAACACAATAATGTTGCCTTTACAATGAGCCAATATGAAGGCCAATAACAAGTATCATAGACTGATGCACACATAGAAATATACTGCTATCTCCAGATGGAATGAAACTCAGTTTCCAACTAGTCGAACTGCCTTGAAGAGTAACTCGCATATGATAGAAGATGGTATCTAACTTGACTGAATATGAATGACTATCAAATGAACTGAATGATAAATGGAGTACAAATGATGGTATATATATACCAAGTAATGGAAGAAACGTGCCTTTTCAAAGTAGCATGTTGGCCTCAATAAGAAATATATCTTTTACTAAACAATAAGTCGGCCACCTAAAAAAATATGTCTCCTCATTTAATTCACATCTCTTCATTAAATATATTTAATCATTATTTATGAAATGAAGTGCCTCTTCAAGAAAATCGTATATAACAAATAAATAGCCGATTTAATTATTTTCTCCAAGAGATTCATGTTGGAAGGAATCGGACGATACTGCTATACTCATCAACAAAATGAAAGCTTACTTTATTCCATCTCAGAGCAAGCATCTCATTTATCACTAGGGAATTTTGTCCATACATCATTGGTGAGGACCAGTAGCCCCAGATCCACCACTTGGGAATCTTCTCTGCAAATAAAAGGTCATAAAGCTTATAACAATATGCTACAAGCTTCTTTGGATAACCTTGGAGATTCCTTAGAAATTCCCTTCTTGTTCTAGAGAGCAATCTCTTGACAATCTCATTGATGTATTTTTTTGTCATTAATTAATACAACTATAATTTAGTTCATAATTCATTTGAATTCATAATGGAAAATGAACATGATGAATAAGAAACCTTGAGGAATAACAAAACCTCCAAGCATGAAAATAGATAACAAAGAAAAATTTGATAAACTACAGGATACTAGTACTGTCTTGCAAATTGCTGCCAATAACCGAAAAAGAGAAGCTGACATCTGATTTACAAGAGACAATATAAGGAATTTCCTAAAAAAACTGCATGACTAATGATACTGTTAGATGAAGAGAAGGGAATAACCTGATTTGTTCCCACCATATTTTTTAAGAACTCAAACATTCCCAATTACTAGTGTACATACAACATGTAAGATCATAATATCATGGGTATCTGTGTAAATACATAACAAGCATTATAATGGGAACTGTAAAAGAGTACCTCTTGGCTTCAGGAGAAAATCCTATTCCACAGTGAGTTACAAAAACCCAAGAAAATCCCTCCACAACTGAGATAGGAATGCTTAACAATAAGGTTGGAATAGCAAAAGCCCATGCAGGAAATAGGTCTCGTTGCTTGAAGAACACAGGTAACCTGCTAATTGTGTACGATAGTTCTACAACCCCATTGAACATGTTGACAAGGAGACTAAAAATCAGAGCTCCAAGATATACATTTACATCATCCTCATTTATTTGATGCATATGGGTTCTCAGGAATACTGTAGTTGCTACTACTGCCATGAAAATAATTTGCATATATGAACATTCACCATAAAGCTTATTAAAAGGGAAAATTTAAGGATTTTTTCAGTAGATTGAATGCTACAAAAACTTTATTCTATGTAGTTCCCTTTTTGGGGTATAGAGATGCAATAATGCAAAAAAGGGAGGCCTTGAAGTACAGTAAAATCCAAGAAATGATATTTGAATAAGATATTAGCATGGGGACAAAGACAGGGACCAGGGTACAAGAATGGGGGATGGGACATGGAAGGTGATGGGGCGAAATATTCATATGACTGGTCTTTGACATTTTTGAAAATTTTATTCATAACATACTAGCATTTCTATATTATCCGTATATTTGAAGCTTTCATTATTTAAGAAACCTGTTTAAATATTATACCATAAATAAGGAATACTACATTACATAGATAAGAAAAAATCATTGTAAATTAGTATTCACAAGAGATGCCAAAAGAGTGATTTTCAAGTTAGTCATGTATTAAGAACTCCATGGTAAGGATTATTAACATGGAAAATTATTAGATACAAATCTCATATTTACACAAGCTTACCTATACAATCTTGAATACATAGAAAAAGGAGTTGTGCTTCAAAAGAAGCCATTCTCTAGCAAAGTAGGCCTCAAATATCTCTGTTTTGGGGACACAATGTGTATTAAGTAACAAAGCTGCTTTGTGGATTTTCTTTTTGTCATATGGTGTTGATAATTCATTGGAAAGATAGGAACCCACATGAAATATTTTGAACATATTTGTAAATTCCTTGACAAATACAAAGTGATATGGTGTCGTCTTGTTAGCCCAATACTGCTGTTGATCTTTTGTTGGAGTTACCTACAAATTAAATGAGTTGATTTTCTCATGGAAAGATTCTCTAGGATTGTGCTAAGTTTCAAATTGAGAATGCAAAGGTTTGAATTGTATGAAACATGAACTTTGCAATATGATAGAATGCTCATGTAAAAATATGCTAAAGAATGGAATTTTTCATAGAATTTTTTGTATTAAGTTTTCTAGATTCTACTGCTTGATAGTTTCTAACTCTAGCATTTGAATCATCTCCTTTACCCATCCTTGGAAAGAAAATTGATTTGTGAGGAAAAATGATTCATCACTAAAAGCTCTAATGCAGTAGAATCTAGACAACTCTGAAGAGAAAAATGTGTTTTTCTAATGTCCATGGAGGCAACTATAAATGTGGCTAGAAGTAGCTACCTATTTTTATTGTATGTGGATTGATTCTATAGTTGGTCAAAGTGAAAATTTTATGTGAAGTTACACATATATTCATGATATATAGTATATATTGTTATTAGTTTTTCAATCCAAGAACTAGAAAGAACATACCTCATGTAAGAAATCTGTAGGGATCTTCCTCTCAGGGCATTGGAATCTACAAGTGTCAAAAAATTCAAGTACATGCACTTTGGGTCCATGATAGAGAATTTGTCCCTCTGAAAGTAATATAATGTCATCAAACAGTTCATATATTTTAGGTTCAAGTTGAAGCAAAGACATGAGAATTGTTGCATCCATATGGGAACAAAATTGTTGCAGGCATTTTACTATTTGGTAAGCTGTAGTAGTGTCTAGTCCAGTTGAAATATCATCCATGAAAAGAACTCATGTTGTCCCAACAATCATTTCCCCTTCATTTGGGAAAAGAGAAGGAAATGACGGTGTTGTATTGAAAAACATCTGAACCATGAGCACATTGAATGGTTGTAAGTATACCCATGAGTTAGCGAGTAACTCCATGAGCTTTTGAACTGTGCTTGAATACTTCCTCCTTATTAGCAAGAGCAAGCCCTCAAATCATAATGTTTTTTTTCTCTGAATTTGCATGGGCATAGGGGAAAGTTTCACATATTTTCTAAAGTGATCTGGTCAGAATTGGGAGTTCAAGTTGGAAATCTATTATGTATATACTAAATAGATCATTTTTCTCTGTTTTGATTGTAAGGTACATTTTTGTTTATTCCTTCACTGACAATACATTTGTAACAAGTGGCTAAGTAGCACATCATAGGTCACATCCCATTTCTGATATGAATATATGTATGGATTCTATGTGAAGCTTGAATATAATTTATCTCTGATTTTTTGATAGCAATTATTTTCGCTATATATTGACACGTGCCATGATTTGCATGTCTGCTAATTTTCTTTTTTCATCAAGCATAACCTATGGCCATTCAAAATTTGTGTGATGCACATCAACTCAGAGTCATCGAATTTCCCTCCAAATAGGAACTCTAATTTTTGATTTGTAGGAAGGAAAGAGATTCTTTCCTCTTTTTTACACAACTATGGATATTAATGTCTTTTTTTTCCCGTCTCTGAATCAGCTACTTCTTTGTGGATGATATGATGATTCACAATCTTCTAGTTTCAAATTTGTTTGTACTTGCATAATCTCTGTTTTTCAGGGCAGATTCAATATTATTGCATTTCTATGCTTTCATTTAAGTCCATTTGTTCTAGCTTGGCCACGAGTTATTATGAGTCCAATACTGTTTTCAGATCCTACAATTTTTTTAATTATGATAATTTTGGGTTATGTTTGACTTGGTCTGTGTAGGAATTTCTTATGAAATTGAGATACAATTTCATCATAAATGGTTTGTGGTAGTCTTGCTTTAGAAAATGATATCTTTGAGATATTGTTTGACAATATATGAGAAAGGCTTAGATAGATTGGGTTTGTTAGTATAAAGCTTCTAGAGAACACGAATCTGAAGGCTTTGTTGAAAAGTTTTGGATCCTTTCCCCTGATCATCCCTATTCTTAAGATTAGTTGTCTTTTCTACATGCAAGTAGGAGGAGATTTGCCTCTCATTGTAGGTACTTCAAAGAAACCCATTCATTTTTAAATATTTCAAGGAGAAACGAACACTTCAAGCCCTGATTATTATTTGAGTACATGAGATTTTAAAATAGATTTGATTAACATATTTCTGCCTAGTAGGTTTAGCTAATTGTTCCACGGTTATCTAGCTTAATTTTGAAATTTCCAATTAGTGATTGCTAGTTTTTGTGGCAAATGGAGATGCCCAGGTGCTTCAAAGGCATGAAATAGCTAGATGGTAAAATGCATGAGAAAGACTTGTGCTTTCTTTTCATTATGCCATCTTCTAAGACATATAGGTGTTATGGGGGATTATTTTCTTCATTTTTGCTACTGATGTGCCATCTCTGCACAATTGGGTTAGCTAGTTATTCTACAGTCGTCTAGCATAATTTTGAAATTTCCAATCAGTGATTGCTAGTTTTTGTCTTGCCATTTTTTGTGGGATGGAGATTCCCATGTACTTCAAAGGCATGAAATGACTTGATGGTGAAATGCATGAGAAATACTTGAGATTTCTTTTCATCTATCCCCCCTCCTAAGGCATATAGGCATTATGGTTCATTTTTGCTACTGACCATCTCTACACAATTCATGTGTCAACTACTAAATGGGAGTGGGATTGATGTGAAATGTGGGAGTCTTTTGGTCCCATTTGATTCCATCATGTGCCCTTTTGTAACCTTGAGTAATGTAGAGGTAGCTTTGAAAAATGTGTAAGGGGCTGAAAAACTGAGGACATGTTTTGCCCAATTCAATTTGGCTAAGCCATAGCTTAAAGACAAGTCAAATAAATAGGGTGTATACATTCTATGCAATTTGGTAAATATGGTAGGATCTCTCCTTTGATTGAGTGAATTGGTTCTTGGGAAAGGATTTCACTCCAAGGAATCACCTGGGATAGCATTTCCTTCAATGTCAAAGAAATTGTAATTTTTCTGTAATTGACACAAAACATGGAAGTTACTGCAAAACTACCTTGAGGATAAGAGCTTTTGCAATTTCATATAAGAGCTCAAAAATTGTTGTTAATTGCTTCTAACAATTTACATGGTTTCCTTGACTCTTACATCATTTCCAGCATGCCATCTTTAACTATATAAAACACAGTTAAAAATCTACTTGAAAATTTTATTTCCAGAAACTAGTGCCAATACTTTTTATTTGAGCTCTCTATACTAGAAAAGTTATCAGAGAAACATGTTGCAACATACATGTTAATAATCTAGATGCTACTACTATACATGAGTAGGCTCACTTCAATGAAGATGAATTCTGTCTCGAAGACTCTGATGGAGTGGATTGAGTGAGAACAGATGGAAAGTATTTGGTTAATTAAAGAGGCCCATAATCATAGAAAACTTGGCTTATACAATAACTATCCTTAATACATAGATGGATACGATGTCATGAAATGAAAAGAGGCAGTAAAATATTAGTTACAAATTTCAGTAATTCTTCTTCAAATAATTTGATTCAAGAACATGAGCAATTAGATTGAAGTGTAATATCCAAAACCCCATAGAGTTGCAAATAAATGTTGTCTCCTGGAATAGATGGGATTGAGACTCAGCCCCTATACATGAAGTCCTCCAAAGAACAGAAGTTAAACTAAGAATTTTTGGATTCAAGATCAGATACAAAAACTAAAGAGCAAGTTAGTTCTTTGGATCAATCATGGGGGCTTTGACTTTGAAACTCTGACTGATTGATTAGTTTAGAGGACTCTAGTTTTATGAAACTCATCCCCATACAAAAATCCATGGCACACCTCATTTTCATGATTTTTTGAGTGGCAAAAAATTGGTGGTACGTTGTGTTATCTTCCTTTGATATGTTCTAGTGATGTCGATATTGTCTCATCGGTCTATCGGTGGAGCTATGAGGGGAGTTCCCCTGATGTAGTAATGTTACACCGATAGTGTCACTATTAGCATAACATTACTACATTTGGGGAACTCCCCTCATAGCTCCACCAATAGACTAATGAAAGCAATTCACTTATTCATATGTTCAAGTGCTACAACTATGACAGGTTGCCAATGGAATGAGGGAGGTTATTTAAATCTATACACCCTACCATGTTCAAGTGTTGTAGTTGTGAAAGGTTGCCAATGGAAACAAGAAGGTTATTTAAATGTTCACAACCTTCTATGTTCAAGGTTGCAGCTGTGACAAGTTTCCAATGGAATCAAGGAGGTTATTTAAACCATGACAATATTTTAGTTTTGAATGTTGTAGCTACAATAGATTGTCAATAGAATCAAGGAGGTTATTTAAACCTTTGAAACTTCTTGTTATGTTCAAATGCTACATTTGTGATAGGTTGACAATGGAATTAGGGAGGTTATTTAAACCTCTACAACTTACTATTTTCAAGTACTATAGACATGACAGGTTGCCAGTGGAATAAGGAAGGTTATTTAAACCTCTACAATCTTTTATGATCAAGTGTTGCAGCTACAACAGGTTTCCAATAGAATCAAGGAGGTTATTTAAACTTTTAAACCCTTCTATTCTCAAGCGTTGCAGCTGTGACAACTTGCCAATGGAATTAGGGAGCTTGTTTAAACCTCCACACTCTAAATTTAGGGAAAAAAATACACAATTGATATGGAACTTCAAAAAATGTAAATTGTAAAAAATTAAAAAGCTAATATTTTTAACTTTAAGTACTAAAATAAATGCCAACGAAAGCAAAGAATAATTTTATTGATATTTGATAATCCTCATCATGATATAAACAGTTAAATTTTCAATCAATTGATAAATCTTCAATACACTTAGACATGTCTTAAATCTTTTTATTGTTTTTCTTCTTACTAGTTTTTTCCTTGTGCCTAGCATATTTCATTATATCTTTTAGCTTTTTTCAGCCAAATATTAGCACCTAAGGAGAATAACAAATATAAGTTTAATGATATGATAAGAAGCTTTTATAGGAAGTTTCCCAATTTTAAGGGAAACTATCATGGGACATAGAGAGAGTCAAGTCTGCTGTTTGGAGATGTCCCTATATGTGTCTCTGAGATGTTCAGTGTTTTCAATAGGGAAGATGAAAACAAGGGGTCAGGGAATGGGTACGAGTCTTCTGGTAACCAATTCTCATACAACTAAAATTCCAATGTGGACTACAATATTTGAAGGAAAGTGGTATGCTATATGCAAAACTGTATTAATCTTTTTGATAGTCGCATTTGTTAATTTGTTTAATCTCTCCAATGCTCTTTGAAATTTGGTTGTTAGAATGGCTGGTCTAATAAAGGCCATGATGCCATGCTGTTATGTTAAACGTGAAAGCTACAATCTATAGCAAAGGGTTTAAAGATACTTGTAGATTCAAGTCTATACTATTCAAGAATGTTTTTCTAGCATGACATTGCTCTCTTTGCAGAATATGATAAAATGCTTCTACACTTGTCAAGAAGATAATTGAAATTTATAAGGAAAATCGCTTGTTTATAAACAAAGAAACAATGAGTTCTATTTAAACCTAAAGCCTTGGCAAGTTATCTTTCTGATCTAAGTAAAATGAAGCTTGGGTGCGCCTCATACAATGGAGGAAACATGGTAGGATTTGCATTTTGTAGGGATGTGAGCAGTCTAGCATGTTAAAAGAATATCAAGTCAAAGGATTGTTTGTATGTTATGTAGTGGTGGTGTCCACTTTCTCCTCTGGAAATTTTAGACTACTAGGCATTTGGAAACAAGGAAAAAGGAATCATCTTCAACAATTTTGTCCCATCTGAGGGGCCTCTATTTCTTCCCAAATGGTTTTTAGTCATGGAAAACTTGTTTGTGTTTCTCCAAGTATCTGCGTTGGAATGGTGGGACAATTGAAGAATTTATTGCAGTTGTTCAGTTATTAATTTGGTACAGCTTTGAAATGTTTCAAAGAAGAAAATAAGGGTGAAGTGCATAGTTGAAAGAAGATAAAAATTTCAGAGAGTTAAAGCAGAGTCAAAGAGATTAGATCTATTTAGATCCCATTAGTCTATAAAAGCTTTGGGATTAATTTATCCCCACTTCTTTTGAGCAAAACTAAGAATCAATTTGTAGAGATAAAATGTTTGGGATTGTAACTTATCAGTCCATCATCAATTGTGAGTAGGAAATGTAATTGATTTGCTTTTGACACTGAACTTGCCAGGTCTATTTGCAACCAGCATTTGAAGTCCTAGAATGAAAATCTGCAAATGTTAAAATGGGAAGATTTTCTCAACGAAATTTGTTACCCAGATTGATTTTAAGGACAACAGTAGCCATTGCCACACTTTTGGCAGAAATGCTACCTTTCTTTGGGAATGTTAATGTAGTGATTGGTGCTTTTGGGTTCATGCCATTGTATTTTGTCTTACCTATGGTTTAGGGTTGTCATTAATCACCATCAAATTGTAGAAAATCACATTGGGCTCCTAATGTTTATTGATCAATCCATCAATGAGATTCAGGGTAGAACACCTATGGAATTAGGACATTTGTATTGAAATCACAAACCATAACTACTTTCTTTTAATAGATAACAAAAACTGTTTATTTAATTTCATTTCCAAAGTGAATATTCAATTAAATTTTAGCTTTAATTTTCTATCGGCGAATCTCTTGAACCTCTTATAGGTGCAAGTGCTAGTATTATTCCATTACTAGCATTTCTGACTTTTTTCTCCAGGAAGATGGAACGATCCCTTTTTGAAGGAAATCAATGGCTTAAAAGTATGTAAAATAATACTTCGAATGCCACGCCATCCACTTGAAGTTTCACATCAAGCTAAGGTATAGATATTGGAAGCTTTGAGGAATATTCATTTTATTTTTGATGACTCTAAACTTCATGCCCAATTACCTCACAAGCTAGAAATTAATTGACCTTTTTATTTTCACTATATTTTGCTTCAAAAGTTAGTAGCATTTGGTTTTTCGTCTCACATATGAATTGACACCAACATGGGAAGATGTATTGGCACGGAAAATGAAATTTTATTTCTTAGATTAACCACACCTCAGCCAGTAGATACGCACCCCACTTCTCCAATTTGGTGACCCAGGGTTTTAGAGTATGTTTTTAAAATGAAAATTATGGCCAAGATCCTAATACTGAGCACATTTAGGTTTTAACATGCATCCTTGAAAAATTCAGAAGATCCTAATACTAATACTGAGCACATTTAAATTTTAATATTAAGGCATCCTTTACCTGCAGATTTTTCCACTTTCCCTGCCGCTATTGGTTTCGCCTCCTCCAAACTCTTCCTCGCTGGTTTTGACCTTTCACTTCTCCGATTTGGTGAGCTGCAACCTGAAAATAAGGTTTTGACGAGGGGTTTAGAGTATGTCGATTAAAATGAAAATTATGGCACCCATTATGCCCGCCCATTAAGCCCGCTATTTTTTTTTTGCAATGGAATATTAATAATATAATATATTATTATAATATAACATTTATACTATAATATAATATAATATTACATTAAATATTATATTATATAATATA